>JASFAX010003785.1:0-41472 GCA_030737875.1 Allium sativum
CGACTGGAAATTGGCCATGTTTCAAACGGTCTCAGAATTTAACGAAATTAGTTTTGTTAGAACCGTATCGTCAATACGAAGCTAGAAAATATTTTTCGGGAATTTTTAGAGTCCGTATGTGGCCTCGGTAAATTGAAATGTATGTTTAAAATTCAATATAATGATTTAAACGTTAATTTAAATCAAAACTGATCAAAACGATGGAATTGGCTTATGAAACATATCTCATTGTGTTCGGAATGGGGGTATTTAGCTAACGGCGACAGTCGTTGGGTTCAGATTGGGGTTTTTATGAACGAACAAAGATTTTTCAAACTAAAAGAATTTAAATAATAAAATAATATAAAATATTTTATATAGGCCCCTCCCCTTCCTTCTCTTACCACGGTCAAACCCAAATAAAAAAAAGGAAAAGAGAAAAAGCGATGGGGGGGGATCATCGTCGTCGCGCCTCCAGCGCTACCCCACCCGAGCCACCGACCTCCCCTTCTCCTCCGCCTCCACTTCAGCTGCCCTCTACCACGCGAAGACCAGAACCGTGCCCTACCTGAAACCCTAACCGCCGCCAGTCTCGTTCCGCCGCACCGCCTCACCAACCTCCAGCCTCCCTTCTCTCTCTCCTCGAACCCAAACACCCCCAAAACCTGGTACCCGCCGCTGCTAGCCACCGAAGGCCAACCGCCGCTCCTCCTCGACTTCCTCCGGCCACGCTAGCCTCTCCGCAGCCCTCTGCATCGATTAAACCCCCCAACCCCCCCTCCACTCTCGCTAAAAACACTGTAAGTCTTGTTAAGTTAATTTGTTTATTTATTTTCGATGAATAAAGTAGGGTATTCATATGAATAAAAAAAATATTAGATCGTTATGGCGTCAAAGGTTTGATTTTTATTTTTTAAAAAAAGATTTGTTTTTATAGCAAAGTATGATTTTTAAAATGAAATGATAGCAAAGAAAAATATATATAATTTTTATATATGAAGCGGCGATAAAAATTCGATTTTTATCTATATAGTAGCAGTATAAAAATATAATCTTTTCTATATATATAGCGGTATAAAAATATAATTTTTATCTATATAGTAGTGATATAAAAACATAATTTTTATCTACATAGTAGCGTAGTTATAAAAATGTGATTTTTATATACATAGCAACAATATAAAAATGTGATTTTTATATATGTAGCGAATATAGACGACGAAAGTGACAAAAGGCGAGCACGGCGAAGATTTCCTACATATGAAGAGTCGCGGTGTATTGGTTTAGCTAGTCGGTGAGAACTTCTCAATTTAAATCTCATTTTCTAGTTAAAATATATACTAGGATGCAGACGGTGCTTAGCAGCACCCGACACTCGTCGTCCACAGACCATTGACGACTTGTATGCTTGTTTGATGTGTTGTGAAATTTGTTTGTGATGTTGATGTGAAATAGATAATAAAATATTCATGTGTTGAAAATATTCATGTGTTGAAATAAATTAATTATCGTTAAAAATATAATTTTTAACGTGAATATGAATAAATAAATATTCATTTACAAACCGGGCGGTTTGTTTATGTACACCTATTTGGAGGACATTGATTGGGACGATAAATTTTACACATCGCCCAACTGCACAAATAATATTAAGTGTTTGTGGATTGAAACCCCACACGGGTGTTGGGATGATATTTGGCGTACACTAATCCCAATTATTTAGTTGTATGTCGATCGATTGATTGACAAACTGTACGAGTGTTAATTATTTATATTTAATGCTTATGCAGTTGTGTGGTGCACTTTGGATGATGGTTGATTATTTATCGTTGTTATTATATATATGTGTTGTATGGAATCCATATAATTAACATTATATGGTAATTGATTGGGCCTCATTCCAATTGGGAAAATAAAGAATATTATAAAATAAATATTCATGTGTTGAATTGAATAAATAGTCATGTGTTGATGATGCTCATGTGTTGAGAATATTCATGTGTTGAAACTTATCATGTGTTGAACGAAATATTTTAACAATAAAATTTACATCTTTATCATATATAAAATTAGAAACTAACTGGAAAATAGATAAGATGAGTGGTCTCCTGGTTATCGATCTGATGTTGGTTTCGGCCTTCGGGTTTAATATTTAGGGAACCGTTCTCTTACTAATTTACGGTTGGAGTCTAATAAAAAAAATTAAACGATAGAAATCATAAATTTATAAAATATATTAAATAACAAAAATAGTCATGTGTTGACAGTACTCATGGGTTGAGAATAGTCATGTGTTGAAAGAAATATAGATTCATGTGTTGAATAGAATAAATATTCATTTGTTGAATAGAATAACGAAGTTATTAAAAAAAATAAAGCCGTGTTGATTAGAGATGCGATATTTTGACGCGAACGATATTTATATCGATTATATTCGGTTTTATAATGATTATAGAAAAGGAAGTGATTTCAAAATATAACGTTTTGAAAATATTGTCATTTGTATATCGATGATGTGGAATATTCAATTTTGATTCGAAATTGAATATGAAGTTGAAATCGTTTCGAAAACGAATTTAAAACGATTTAAAAAATACGTTTCAAAAGGAAATCGACGAGATATATATAATATATATATATATATATATTATATAATGGCCTGAATAGAACGCGCCGCGCCGCGACAGTTCGTGAATTTCGACCATTGACTTCAAATGGACATTACAGGAGATCCGACCGTCAGATTGTCCTGAAACCGGAACCATTCGGTTCATATTGAAAAGAGCTTTCCAATGAATATTATAAATCTGAGATCTAACGGTTGGATTTGGAATTATGTCCAAATCAAATTTTGAAAAGGTCGCTGTAAGTGCAGTTCGATGGTCGTTGATGAAAATCGACTGTACGGGCCTTGATAAAATTATTAAAAATAGTAATAATTCGTGTAAAATCATAATATATGAATTGGAAAGAACGGGGATGAAAAATTCCACATTTGTTAAGATAAAAATAGATTTTTATCGAAATGAACTAATTTTGAACTAGAAATATAATCCATTATTTTCGAATAAATAAATTGGATTCGAAGTGGTTTTGAAAATAATCAGAATTTCCAATACGTGAATTGGAATGGATTTGAATCGAAATTATCTTTGTAATATTTCGATGTTGGATTTCGTGATTATACAGATATGGTTGTGGAAATTTGAAAGATATATTTATATCGTTATTTCCAATACGATATTTGTTGGTTTCAGAATTTGATATTGAATATAAGCCGATATATTTTCTATTCAGAGCCTTGCATTTAATATCAAATGGAATTTTGGGTTCATCGTGAATGGTTTCTTGAATAACACTGTTCTTGGACCCAGTGTAGAAAAGATTAAATCTTTCTATTTAGATTTAATGAAGTGTACCAATTAAATAATATTTAATTGGAATTGAATTTGAATGTGATTTTGGGTTTATCGTGAACTGTGTTTTAGATGACATTGGTTCTTTAACCCAGTTAAAGACAGGATATTGATTTTTGAGAAGATTAAAACTAAGTGGAGTTTTAGTGAATCTGTAATTAGATTGAAATGTGAATTGATGATTTAAATTATCAAATTTGGAAAGTGATCGAGAATGGAGTATCACCAGTTTTTCTCCAAAGCGATAATTAAATCTTTAATTAGATTTAAATGTGAAATGGTAATTAATTATACCGATAACACCGTGGTGTTAGTTATGGAGTATTACCAGTTTTGCTCGGATTGGGAAATAAAATAAATAATTACTTCGGTGTGGTTCGCTAATCCCGACTAGTTTGGAAAACAATAATATGGTTTGAAATGATATCCAAAGGAAGATTAAAGAATAAATTTAGAAGAATTTATCTTTGATAAAATTAATGGGAGTCGTTCCCTAAGAATGTGAAATTTTGAATAAAAGAATATTCTGAATTGGAATGAGGCGTATGTTGTGCTTGTGTAACACATGTTTATTATGTACGCAGGTTATTCGGAAAAGCCGGGTTCATACCCATTCTGAATAACCGATTCGTCGATAAGTCAAAGATGAAGACGGTGGTTGAAGACCGGAAGTCTTCACATCGTTTGGGTGATTACTGATGATCTTGATTGGGCTATACACCCAAGAGGAGGGAAACAGCTGGTGATCGTCCAGACGTACTTGGAGATCGATGGATATGCGAGGAAAGTGCCTCCTGTTTTGTTCAGACCTATAACGAACTTGTAAATGGATTGTGTGTCTGACATTGGATTTTATTCTGTGTTGATTGATTTCTATTAAATATATATCTGTTTGGCGGAGGAGAATTTATTCTCTTGCTTAACGCCCTTCTCTGAGACGTACGAGCTCAAAGGTTATATATCGATAGATATCAGTCGCATGGCATGAATTGCCTGTGTGGCATGCCTAAGTGGCAGATGATCAAGGCTTTTGTTGCAAAGCAAAGTCTTGTGGTTGATGATCAAAGCACGACCTACGTGGCATAGCTTTGTGTATAGCGTGAATTCGCGAGCCTCACACCTCGATATGAGTTAAAAACGGGATACGGACCGCTGGGAGAAAACGACGTTTCATTCTAGTTATGGGTGGTGTCAGCGTTTTACTAGCCCTGACATCGTCGATCATTATACCTATGTGGATGTTGGATTGCGAGGCGCCTCGATTATAGTCTGTAAGGACCGGGAAACATGTGTTCAGGAATTGCCAATCCTCCAACGTAAGAGAGGACCGGCCCAGCCGATTCCAGGGTTACCCAGAGTGCGTAGTCCCGAGGCATTTGCTAGAGTGTCTCGAAGCGGAGAGGAGTTTGCCACTTGCCTCGACTCATGACGGAAATCCAATTTCCAATATGTGACATATCGGTTTTGATTGTAGAGCCTAGTATTGGCGACATGATAGATGGTACCCATGCCGCCTATGATTGATATTTATGATTGAAATTGTTTTGACACTATACACTTATAATAGTATCAAATTACCAAGCATGTTTGGCTATTATAAGGGAAACCCCTACCCTCCGGCTTGCGTTACATTGTGTGATGGGACTTGGGTCTTATAATAGCTTAATTTTTCCAAATAGCATTGCGCTGTTTTGTTATATGCACTAGTGTTCTTGGGAGGACACCCGTTCCGTGTTATACGGCGTGGTCCCTTGAATTACTCTCTTTTAAAGTAAAGTTTTAAATAACTGTTTTAGTTCTCACACCAGTCACATGACTGGCCTGGAGTTTATTATTTTAACCTAAACTCTGGGTGCCCTTATTTTCGACACGGGCAGCTAGCAGTTGGGTTTTTGCAGATTTATATTCACAAGATCCTGATTTACATCTGGAACGATACTCAGAAAGCTCTGTATCCATGTATTACTTCTAGTTGTGTTTTGTATTATTTTCCGCTGTGATGTATGTAAATGTAATTTAAATCTCTGATATCTGTCCAATGTGTAATATTTATTCATACTCTGTATATTCTTGTATTCTGATGGAATTGTTGTAATAAACAATGAAATGTTCTTCTGTTTGTGTTTAGATGTGTGTTGTTCTCAAAGCAATCCGGGCTTTCCTTACCGGGGAAGTTACGGGTTACTACAAGTGCCCTTCGTGTTAATTTATAAGCATTGCTACTTCTTAATTCTGGAAGTAGTCATCGAAATTCCAAGGTTAGACAGTGTATCCAATCTAATCTATGTTTCCCTGTGTATCCGAGGTTATAGCATGAATAAGAATTTATGATTCAGCTCACTTTCTAAGCTATGGAATATTTGTAACATGCTTTGGTATTATGTATCGAGGAACATATATTTTATAGAATCATAGCAATGTTATCTTGTACAATAATGAATAAAACATTGAGACATTTGTTGAATTAAAAAAAAAGATGTTAGTTGCACAGATGCACACTATAGTCATTAAGGGTATGATGCGGTGCATATGATTGTGAATAGATCTATCTGCACATCTCATCATGTTGCCATATAACCAGTAGATGGATTATTCTTGTCCCATTCTAAATTCGAATGCTCAATTTTCTATTGAAATGTTTGTTTGTGCTACTAATTTGAAATACAACACAATCATAATGAAACGGATACTCTAACAAGTATTTTATTGTTTGTCTGTTGCCATATAATCTGTATTTTATTGTTTGTATTAGGAAAAACAATATTTTATGATGATAAAGGAAGCTATCTTCTTATAAAAAATGATGAGTGGACTCTAACCAGTGGATAGGTAGAGTGATAATTCAATTATGTTCTACATTTTAACCTGGAAGTGTATATTGGTAATTTACATATTTCTCGCATGCTGAAAGTTGAAAAGAAAAATGTTTTGAGTATTGATTTCGTTTTCAGCTTCTTGTTACTAAAAGATAAATATTTATATACTACACTTTCATGTACATCAGCAGGACTGGATACACCGACGAACATGGCTCTTAACATGAATGAGGTTAGTGTCACAACTTTGCAACTTCGTTTCCTCTTTCATCCAATCAGCATTGCTATAATTCAGTTGATTTTTTCCTAAATTTTAACACATATATGCACAAAATAGATTTCAACGTAAACATCATGGTAGAAAACTTTTTTCTGTACATGCTCAATATCAAGTATTACGTTTAAATTTTGATGATTATATTTTTGGTCACCCTGTGTTTCCCTTTGCATAAGGCATTTTTGCTTTAACATGTTGGCTTCATTTTTGTGCGCCTCTTTAAGCTTGATCGTCAACTCCTCCTATTTAGATAATTTAGCATTTATAGGGCTATTAAAAAGCAAAATCTGTATCCTGTCTAGCAGATGTTTTATTTGAGTGGACAACTTGTTCCCTCTACCATAAATCTCCCGACTCAAACTTTCTTGTTGTAAGTTTGGTGAGTTAAGTATTTGTGGGAGTTTGAACATTTTGTTGCCAATAATAGGGGTAGCCCAGGAACCAACAACATCAGACTTAAAGAAAGGGTGGCTAACTCACTTGTATTATTTAGCTAAGTGATATTTACAGTTTAAATATGGTTTTTAATTTGACCACGTCTGCATATGGTTTGTAAGTTTTATATAAAATTTAATCATGCTACGTAACTGATAGTTTTCATTCCGAATGTCCTATAATTTCCTCCTACACTGTCATACATAAGAACAGTAATTTAGCTTTCTAAACCTTATTGCTTGCACGATATTTCAGGTATCATCTTGGTATCGGCAACCAAAGAGCCGACCAACAGTAATGTAACTTGTGCTTGAGAATTGCAGGTTCTAGAAATTGGACGAGCTTACAAGTTGAAGACATTGTTTCGAAATGATATTTGAACAACATGTATGTTGACTTATTTCTATATTTATTAGTATATTTATTAACTATGACTTTGTACTTGAAATCGAATATGCTTTTGAAATTAGTTTTTTTCTATTGACAGTTTTATGTTGTGAATTTACTGCTTAGTTGTTTGAACTGTGCACTATAAATATGAGATTTGTTATATAAAGATCATAGCTGAAATATGTGCTATAATATTAAAAATATTAATAGCGGAAAATTGCACTTATGGAAATAAAAGGTGGAATGCTATATAAAAAATTAAATAGTATGGAAAACCTTTTCATATCATTGAATGTGTGCTACGAAAACGCTGAAAACGCTATATATACTACAAATTTTCATAGCGAAAAACTCCTCTTATGGAATCAAAATGTGGAATGCTATATATAATGTAAACTGTGTGGAAAACTTTTTATATCTATGAATATGAGCTATGAAATAGTGATAATACTATAAAAAAGCGAGTATTTAACATTGTATGGTCTGAACGCTATATATCCATGGGGAATGTAATAATAGCGGATTTAAAAAAAATGAAAAACATTTTTCATAGCAATGAATATGTACTATAAAATTATTGAGAACACTATAAGAAAATAAGCTGAAATTTTAGTAAGCAAATATAATTGCAAGGCCTGAATGCTATGTAAAACATTTCATGCTGGTGAATGTGCGCTATAAAATGTTTAATACTATAGCGTTTAGATTTGAGCTATAGGATATAGTAGATCGCTATTATTGCATATCGTTATATAACGTCGTCACTAATGATATGGTAGCCTATTATAGCGTTTTTCACGTGCTATTAAAAGGTAAATCTGTTGTACTGGGTAGTTGGCCCCAAACATAGGAATGAACAAGCTCCGGTCTTTTCTTCTTCAGGGTTTTACCATTTATTTGAAAGCTGACTCTCTTCTACTTCCCAAGTATGCAATTTTCGCACGTGCATATTTCCACTGACTGAAGACTTGGAAGTTTCTCCTTCGAGTGCATAATCTTTAATCCCTTTTCACTCATATGGCCTAGCATCTGGTGTCATATGTTGGAGTTTTGATTGCTAGCTGCAACAGTGATCGAACATTGTGCTTCTGTTGTCATGTAAAGAGTACCACTCATTTTGCGTTGAGCAATTATCATTGCACCCTTCAAAATTTTCCAAACATCACCATAGAAAGTCGTAGTGTAGTCTTCACTGGCCAATTGTCCTACGGAGATCAAATTCTTTCTCAAATCAGGTATGTGTCTGACATCCTTTAGCTCTCAAACTGACACATTTAACTTAATCTTCACAGAACCTTTACCAATAATATCACAAGGTTGATCGTCATCAAGATATACCTTTCCAAGATTTTCAGAGGCGTATCTTTCGAAGAATTTTTTCTACGAAGTGGCATGAAATGATGTTGTAGAGTCTAGCACCCAAGACTCTTCCTTGCTCTCCAAAGAGCGTATCAATGCTTCATCTCCTCCTGAAGTAGAAGTAACATTTGCCTCTACCTTCGCCTCCTGGTCCTTTGGTGCACTTTTGCATTGATTTTTGTAGTGCTCGGTCTTTCCACAGTTCCAACACTCAACGGTCTTTGAGCTGTAGGAATTGTTCGGATTACTAGATTTAGATCTTCAGTCCTTCGACCTATCTCAATAGTTCGATTTGCTATGTCCATTTCCTCGTGTTGAATTTCTTCCTCTTGATTGTGTATGCAAAATTGAAAATTTTTGACGACTCACCAGAATCTCTTCGTCGGATCTCTTCATTGAGAACCATATCACAGATATAATCAATTTTTAACTTATTGCTTCCCAATGAGCTACTCACTGCTGTTACAATAACATTCCAACTTTCTGGCAGGGAAGACAAAAGTATCAACCCTCGTACTTCCTCATCAAATTCAATTTCAACTGAACTTAGCTGAGAAGTAACTGTATTCAGTTTATTGAGAAGTTGAGCTACCGATGCATCTTCTTTCATCCGCAAATTGAACAATCGCGTCATCAAATTAACTTTATCAGAGGCCGTCGACTTCTCATACATACTGGAGAGAACCGCCATAAGACCTGTCGTGGTCTTTTCTTTAGCTATGTTGAAAGAAACATTACAAGATAATGTCAGTCGAATAACTCCAAGAGCTTGTCTATCAAGAAGAGCCCAATCTTCATCTTTCATATTCTCTGGCTTCTTTTCTGAGAGAAGTTGATAAAGCTTTTTCTGGTGTAGGTAATCTTCAACTTGCATTTTCCAAAAGCCAAAGTCTGCTCCATCAAACTTCTCGATTTTCACCCTTCCTTCATCTGCCGCCATTGCTTCCACTCGAGTTTGATTTCTTTTCTAACAAATTATGGCTATGACACCAGTTGTTAAAAAATTAAGTAAATTTCCTTATAATTAAATTTGTGGAGAAAAGAAATAAAATGTAGAATGGTAAGAGACACACAAATTTGATAACGGAGTTCGACCAATTATGTCTATGTTTCCGAGCTGCTGCAGATCTTTTATATAAGAGAATATTATAAAGTGACTACATAAAACCCTTTTCACTTAACATTTGATCTTACTCTTAACTTTGTTTCTTTTCTTCTTGTTGGATTTGAGATGGGATGAGAATTATGAAAAAAAAAGAATGTATTTATAGAGTGGGATGATAGTTGGTGGGGGTTGTGGCCCGGTAGGTGGCATGGTTGGTAGCACCCCATGTTAAACAAATGGGTGG
Organism: Allium sativum; assembly: GCA_030737875.1. Taxonomy (NCBI): domain Eukaryota; kingdom Viridiplantae; phylum Streptophyta; class Magnoliopsida; order Asparagales; family Amaryllidaceae; genus Allium; species Allium sativum. Next base: position 10,022 of record JASFAX010003785.1, read on the forward strand.
CTTGGCTGGCTAATGCACATGCAGCATTCTAATAGCTTCTACAAAGCAACAAACTCAGTTTAATATTCATTATTTAGTTCCTTTCCAAAACATGACTTCACCAAAATGGGTGAAAATTTATAGAAACTTGAAACTAATCTCTTAAAATTTAGGAAGTGATTGCCAGGTATCTTCAATGGGTCCCACCATAGATAATTGGTTTAGGAAAATGGATATATGGAAGCTCATACTTTGCTACGTGGAGGCTGTAGCAATGACTTCTTAGCATTTTAATTTTCGGCAAGGAGTGCATGTTCTGAAATTTTATCTGATTTGTAATGCATCTTAAGCTAGCTACAACGAATATTGCTTTTACACATGTTTTTGCCGGAAATTTATATATATACATACATACATATATATATATATATATATATATATATATATATATATATATATATATATATATATATATATATATATTACTATGTGCTTTGCTGCAATACAGGAAGACATGATGCATAAGTGTTGTGCTTACTCTATTGACAAAAACTGTAGCGATCAAGGAGGTATAAATAATTATATTTGCTTACGTCCAACATTTGTTACGGTCAAACCAGGATTTCTTGGGCTTGTATTGTGTAGTTGTTAGGCTAGTGTTTGTTGGGTTGGATTATTGCAGCATAACTGTAAAAATAATGGATACTGGCATTGTAGATCGGTGTGAAAAATTCCTAAAGCAAATTACATTTCATTTCATAGCCTGTAATTGACTTTCTAATTGCCAAGGACCAAAACTTACAAGTTTTTTTTCCACCGTACGGTAGTTTCAATCAAGTTCAATAATAGCAGAGATGATATCAGTAAGAATATCATTTATATTAAATATCAATAATAGTAGAGATGATATATCGTACAAATTACAATGACTCATTTATGATACTCTTACTACTTCAACCTTAATATGAAGCAAAATGTAGAATAGTAAGAGACACACAAACTTGATAACGGAGTTCGACCAATTATGCTTATGTCTCCGAGCTGCTGCACATCTTTTATATAAGAGAATATTATAAAGTGACTACACAAAACCCTTTTCACTTAACATTTGATATCACTCTTAAGCTTGTTTCTTTTTTTCTTGTTGGATTTGAGATGGGATGAGAATTATGAAAAAGGAGAATGTACTTATAGAGTGGGATGATAGTTGGTGGCTTGGTTGGTGGTTTGGTAGGTGGCATGGTTGGTGGCACCCATGTTAAACATGTGGGTGGCTTGGCTGGCTACTGCACACGCAGCATTCTAATAGCTTCCACAAAGCAACAAACGCAGTTTAATATTCATTATTTAGTTCCTTTCCAAAACACGACTTCACCAAAATGGGTGAAAATTTATAGAAACTTGAAACTAATCTCTTAAAATTTAGGAAGTGATTGCCAGGTATCTTCAATGGGTCCCACCATAGATATTTGGTTTAGGAAAATGGATATAGGGAAGCTCATACTTTGCTATGTGGAGGCTGTAACAATGATTTCTTAGCATTTTAATTTTCGGCAAGGAGTGCATGTTCTGAAAGTTTATCTGATTTGTAATGCATCTTAAGCTAGCTACAACGAATATTGCTTTTACACATGATTTTGCCGGAATTTTTTTTTTTTTTTTTTTTTTTTTTTTTTTTTTTTTTTTTTTTTTACAAGAAGACATGATGCATAAGTGTTGTGCTTACTCTATTGACAAAAACTGTAACGATCAAGGAGGTATAAATAATTATATTTGCCTACGTCCAACATTTGTTACGGTCAAACCAGGATTTCTTGGGCTTGTATTGTGTAGTTGTTAGGCTAGTGTTTGTTGGGTTGGATTATTGCAGCATAACTGTAAAAATAATGGGTATTGGCATTGTAGATCGGTGTGAAAAATTCCTAAAGCAAATTACATTTCATTTCATAGCCTGTAATTGACTTTCTAATTGCCAACGACCAAAACTTACAAGTTTTTTTTTCCACCGTACGGTAGTTTCAATCAAGTTCAATAATAGTAGAGATGATGTCAGTAAGAATATCATTTATATTAAATATCAATAATAGTAGAGATGATATATCGTACAAATTACAATGACTCATTTATGATACTCTTACTACTTCAACCTTAATATGAAGCAAAACAAGAATGGATCTTCACAGTAGAAGATAGCATAAGTGAGTTCAATTTAACATGTGGCTTTAAGCAATTCTTTAACATGTGCCTGATGCCCAACTAATTAAGTAGACCTAGAAACATCACAGGCTTATTGAGAGTCTGAAGTCAAACACCCACTATGCGTTGAACCGTTGAGATGTTTCAAACACTAGGAACTACAAACAACTCTTGTAGTGCAAATTCAGAAACATAGCTGCTGGTCAAGTTCGATCACTATCAAACTCTCTGTTTATTGTTTATTGTATCACTATCAAAAACCATCGTAAGCAACGACTCTAAAACGACTTGATTTCTGCAGTTTGAGGAGCTAGCTTCATCAAACACAATCTCGATGGTCTCTACTTGATCCAAAGGTTTCTATGTTCAGCTCAAATAATACTTTGTTAACATGTTCAGCTCAAATTCTACCGAAATTTCGTTGGTAACCCCATCATATTTTTACCTGAAAGATTTTTATGATTTTCTACTGATAAGCTTCATATCAGGAGCTGTTTGTTATTTTATGGTTCTGACTTCACCCAGGATATGTGTTAGGCTTCAGATGAAATCGCTATTAGCTGCCAATGGCCAAAACTCCTTAATGATCGGTTTGTTGAAGAAATATATCATCCCTTTGTATTCTCAACTAGCTCATTTGATTGAGAATTACTGCTTGACGACGAATAACTGTACGGATTAGTCTACGATCTGGTATAGTAATATCCATTAGATAGCTGTTTATCATAAGTGATAAAGGCTGTCAACATGGTGTGGCATAATGGAAAGACATGCTAGTATCTAACAAGAAGTTAAGTAGTTCGAGGTCTACTTGGCCACATTATGTTGACACATTAACTAATTTTTGGAGGAGCTTTTAAAGGAACTGTTGAACAACAAAAATTTGCTGCAGCCATCCTATATGTATATGGTGGCTGTTGCAGTTTTGGTGTTCAAAAATAGAATATCTATGTTCTGTCATATAAACTTTACATGTTCACTCAAGTTCCAAAGTGAGCTACACCTAACACGTCTATCATATAAACTCGCCAAATACAAGGTAATCATCTACAGAAAATATGTTTTAGAACACAGGTCGTGTAAGCAAGGTATGCGCATATATAAATATATTTTTAGGCTATCATTTCTATTATCAGGAGTTAATGATGAACTCAATGCATATCGAAACAGGGTGAGTTCATGCTGGTTTCTGAATTCTTTCGCCTCCCTTATGATATATCAAAGCCTCTCTGGCGATATCCCATGTCATACATCAGTTCCTAATTTTGGGCTGTGCAGGTAATCTAGTTATCACGTACGGGTGCATGCTAAATTTTAACATTAAAATTTTAAGCATCCTAATTCTCTCATTTTTGCTCTATGGTGTGTATAGAGTCAGCACCAAAATGATTTAAAGGGTTTGACATTCGGCGATCAAGTGTCAAGTCTGATAGAATTCAGATCCAGGGAGAAGAGAGAGACACAACGATAAAGAATTAGAAGGCTACATCTTTACTGCTTGCTATCACAATAGAGAAGATAATTGATTGACTGAATACAATAGAGAATCATATATTTATAGGCTACATTTATTCTCTAGAATATTCCTAACATATTCCCTAGCATATCTCTTGGCATATACTCTAACATCCCCCCTCAAACTCACGATGCGGAGAATCGTGAGTTTGCCAAATAGAAGCTGAGAAGAAACTGCCAAATAGAAGCTGCCACAAGAAGTAGAGAAGAAACTGCCAAATAGAAGCTGCCACAAGAAGTAGAGAAGAAACTGTCAAATAGAAGATACCAAATAGAAGCTGCCACAAGAAGTAGAGAAGAAACTGCCAAATAGAAGCTGCCACAAGAAGAAGAGAAGAAACTGCTAAATAGAAGCTGCCACAAGAAGTAGAGAAGAAACTGCCAAATAGAAGCTGCCGATAGAAGCTGTGAAGAAACTGCCAAATAGAAGTTTGCCAAATAGAAGCTGCCAAGAGAAGTAGAAAAGAAACTGCCAAATAGAACTACCAAGAGAAGTAGAGAAGAAACTGCCAAATAGAAGCTGCCGATAGAAGTAGAGAAGAAACTGCCAAATAGAAGATGCCACAAGAAGTAGAGAAGAAACTGTCAAATACCAAATACTCAACATCAACTCAACAATCCAAAACAATCTTCAATCTGATCGGTAAGCAAAAGATCTGAGCGGCCAAATGACAAAACTGGTCCCCGGATGAGTTTATATGTTTGCATCCCCCAAACATATTAAACGAAAACAAAACTAAACCAAAGTGGGATGGTTTTGTATGTTTGCATCTCCAAACATACAAACAAAAACAAAACAAAATCAAAAGGGATGGTCAGCATATGTTTGCATCCTCCAAACATAACTGCAGTAACCACCTACCACATTCAATCAACGTCAATTTCCCTCCTAATAAACAGGGTTACCGATACAGATATCAAACAAAAAAACAACTTCAGACTAATGTTACTCTCTAACAACTCAATCAACCAACAACCATAAATACTCACAACATACCCTTCTGCAAACACCTTCTACAACCACCTATTCATGCCCTGCTCATACCATCTGCACTACCATTCAAGCTGCTCAACACGGATGACACCACCATCAAACTGTCAAACAAACTGTAGATAAATTTTACGTCCAACCAGTTCCATTTCTACATGATGCAAACATATAAAACAGTCACACTAAACCCGAGCACTTCATCATTGACAAGAAACCCACGCCATCATCCAAAAACTACCTTACCCAACTTCAACAATCAGCAAGCACCCACATAATTTCCTTTAAACTCCACTGCACAAAACAATCCATCTGCAAACCACACACATACACCATTCCACTTCTATAACAAACTACCTTATCACTCCAACATATACCCATAGCAGGTATACTTCAGTCACAGCGATCACCGTCATCTACGTCCATTTCCCCTTGAAAGCACCTTATAGACGTCAATTCCCTTCCTTTTTTTTAAATCAAGAATCAAATAGATGGAGACAAACAAAAATCTGTACCAGAACAATTATTTCAACCCAAATAGAACAGAACCTAACAGACGGCAGCCACTAGAAAAGTAGCACACAAAAGCAAAAGAGAAGAAGAAGCCACAACAGCAGCCTTTAAAGCATGCAGCCTTTAAAGCATCAGACTTTGGTGGAGCGGGTTGCTGATCGGAGGAAGTAGGAGACTGGGAAGGTGGACTGATGGAGAATTCGGGTCTGTGTACTTCGGTGACTTCGGTCTGAGTACTTCGGATCTGAGGAGAATTCGGAACTGATGAGAATTTGTGGGAACGACGGATTTGTGGGAACGATGAGATTGGGCTGGATAGGGGTGAGATGCGGTACTGAGTATTTTCGGATCTGGAAACAATTGAATTTTCGGATCTGGAGACAATCCAAGATGCGGTACTGAGGAACGGTGGTACTGGCAGAGGAACGGTGGTCTGGGATCGTCGTTGAAATAGATCGACGTGGGTCTGAGAATCAGAAGAGGCCGAGATGGTTGCTGTGCCACGCGACTTGGGTTTGGAAGAGGATGGTGCTTCGGTGGTAGAAGAGGATGATGCTGGAACGGCGGTTTTGGATCTAAGACTTGGGTGGCTTCGGAACGGTGGTTTTGGATCTGTGATTCTGGTGGAAAACGTAAAAGAGTGGAGGCTTCGGTGGAAAACGTGCTTCGGTGGCTGGTGCTTTAGGAAGACAGAAAAGAGTATTCCAGAGAGAGATTAGAGAGGGCTGTCAGATAAATCACCAACAAAGAAGATTTGGCTCTGATACCATGATAGAATTCAGATCGAGGGAGAAGAGAGAGACACAACGATAAAGAATTAGAAGGCTACATCTTTACTGCTTTACTGCTTGCTATCACAATAGAGAAGATAATTGATTGACTGAATACAATAGAGAATCATATATTTATAGGCTACATTTATTCTCTAGAATATTCCTAACATATTCCCTAGCATATCTCTTGGCATATACTCTAACAAAGTCTACCAAAGATATCAGGAGAATATTCACATAAAAACATATTCGATTGAGATCTTTTGGTTTTGTTCCCCATGACCATAGTCTATCGCATCTTGTTCTTTGTAATGATCAGGATTGGGGAAGATATTAGTACTAGGGTTAGAGGTTACCTTGCAAAGATAAAGATGCAAAATTAGAGAGATCAGGTTATGAGTTCTCCTTCATATATCGCTTTTTCACCATCATTCCGAAATTACATTGCTTCTCCTCTAGTTCTGCTAGCAGATGATTGAGAGAACAAATGGTTAGTTCTGTATTTGTAGAGCATGTGTAATGAATGTACAAATGTATTGGTATAAATGTCAAGAAACTGTAAATAGGCATGTATCTGTGAAAAGATGAAATGAACAGAATATGATACGTCCAGGTAGAAAAGAATGGTAATAGGTGAATGCAAGTACACATGTTAGGTTAGCAAAATCCGTATATTAATACAAATAAGCATCATCCACTGATTGTTTAGTTGTGCCAGTTTAAACAACTGAGGCTATATATATAATACAAATAAGCATCATCCACTGATTGTTTGGTTGTGCCAGTTTAAACAACTGAGGCTATATATATATGTTTCCGGTACACCTTTTATATTGCACGTGAACTCTCCCTCTTAATCTACACCACCCATTTCACAACTCATTCTCTCTCTTTCCATTTCGATATTATTTCTTAGTGGAAAGAGATAGAATTAGTGGAAAAATAGGTGATGAAGATTAAGGGGGAGAGTTCACGTGCAATATAAGAGGTGTAGCGGAACCCTCCTCTCTCTCTCTCTCTCTCTATATATATATATATATATATATATATATATATATATATATATATATATATATATTAGTCTCGGGCTTTGACTATTATTTGCATTGCCACCTATCCAAATCAGAGGTTAATCATCTTTTGGATTATCATAAGCTTTGATTTACGTCTATTATTATTAGAGATTGTAATGTATAATTGTGTCAGTCTGGCTATATGCACCAATATAAGCTAAGGGTTCAAACATTTGCTGACCCAGTTTACATAATAAGTTGAATGGGTTTAATTTGTTACAAAAGCCCATTTAAACTTGTTTAAATATGCAAGCTATTATCGCTATACGATATCTCTTCAATAACAATACAATTTCAGTCTTGATTTTTGCTGCTTATCAATTACAGAAATTCTATTACATAAATTTCTTGATTCTCAATTTGGTATCAGAGCCAAGAAGGGGTGCAGTTAATAATTCTCCATCAGATTTATCATCATCATTTGTGGTACTGCAGTGATCTTGTTCTAACGAACAAGATTAACATCATTTGATTTTTGTCGTCCATTGTGTAGTGCAAGACGGTCAGTTTTGTCCCTCAGCGCCTTACTGGTTGCGACAGTTCATCACTGAGGATCTCACATCATTTGAAAAGCACCGTCCATAGTAAAGCTTGGGTGAGACCAGATCTTACCTTCACAGGTTGCATCAAATCATCAGTTTAAGGGTTACCTGTCTTCCCACTCTCATAGCCATATCAGGAACCATCGCCTCAGCTGTATTTCGCCATCAACAACGTTTTGATTTACATCTGAGATCTTCTGTTATCCCTTAGGTTTCAAAAACCTCTCTGTTCTTGATTTTCAAATTCATTTTCTCTTAGTTTCCATTAATGGTAAACCAGTCAACTGAAGGCTCATCAGTAACTTCACCAATGGTGTCCCAAAACCCATCAGATCCGACTCAAGATTTGATGAATACTATCATCAAGCCTCAAAGTCAATTGATCTCTATTCAATTGGACGATTCCAACTACCTGCTATGAAAATTTCAATTAGAAACGACAATTAGAGGTTATGGTCTAGATGACTATATACTTGGTACAAAAACTATTACACCACAATTCATAAGAGACAGAGAAAATATTCTTGTACCGAATCAAGATTACACAGTTCATCAAAGTCAAGACCGTTTAGTATGTGCATGGACGATGTCATCCATTACTTCATCAATCTTACCCCAATTAATTGGGTGCAAAACAACACAAGAATCATGGACAACTGTTGAAAGAAATTTCACTTCACAATCTTCAGCAAGGGTAATGCATTGCAAAAGACAATTGCAAAGCATCAAGAAGGAAGAAAGTACAATGAATGAGTACCTTTTAAAGATCAAGAATCTCTGTGACCAACTTGCATCTGCGGGTCACAAAGTTAGTGATTCCGAACATGTATTATCTATTATCAGTGGTTTGGATGTCGAGTATGAAGCAGTTGTTGCTGTCATCTCATCTATGGAACCCACACAATCTCTTCACTATGTTTACTGTACCCTATTGGCTCATGAGGGCAGAATTGAACATAGAAAGAATATCCACTCTGATCTCAGTGTTAACTATGTTAATAAAGGCAAACAACAAGACAAACCCAGAGGACAATTCAACAGCTCAAGAGGAGGTCAAAGTAATAGGGGTAGAGGCAGAGGTGGCGGGGGTTACAATTGTAAATACCCTAGGTACCCTAAGTATTGATTTTGATGACAACAACCACATAAACATTACTACTAACATATCTTTGAGTTGTGCAGTTACATTAGATATATTATGAAGATATTTATAAAGATAAACATGAATACAAAAGAAGAATTACAGAAGAAGGATAATCAGAATAATTGAAGACTAAAGAAGACCAAAGCCTATTAGAGAAGAGTGCTGAAGAACAGAGGTGTTTTAAGTGATGAGGAGTTGGTTGAACCTTATAATATCTTGTTAAAGATCCCAAGGCAATTATACTTGAAGATAATCAACCAATGACCTCAACCGAATCACCAAAATCCACGAATATAAGGAAAATTGAAGTGCAGAAAATTTGCGACACTTATAAGTGTTGTTGTGCTACTTGCAACACAAGTATGTCGACATACCTTTTTTTTGTATGTCGACATATAACGGCTAGTCTAGATTTTATTTTAATTCAATTTGAGTAGTTATTTCCCTCCATCCTTTCACCAAAAGACACATCCTTTCATACACTTTTAGAAGGTCTCTGGTAACGAATTTTTACACATTAATTTCACATTTTCTTATACTCCTTCTCCATTTATTCTCTACAAAATTCCATTGAAAACTATCCTATTACTCTTGCAAATTCACTCTCCTTCACTCCTATTCTTCATTGATTTGAAAGCCACACAATATCAGAGAGTTGTACTTGTATTCATATCATTCTCTCTCTAATTTAATCCTATTTTCTTGAAGAATTCAAAGATATATTGCCATTTGAGGTCTATAGGATCATTGTACCAAATCTGCAAGAATCTGTATTGAAGATACGTCTACTTGCCATTGTTTGTTGCTGTTGATAAGGAGAAGGTGTATCTTGTAGCCCGTGAAATCAAGATTGTAAAGGTGTTTTTGCCAACCGTGTAAAGCAAACGATTATAGTGAAATTCTTCACAGTGGAGTGCAGGACTGGATGAAGGATTGGTTAATCTGAATCAGTATAAAAATCCTGGTGTTATTTACTTTACTGCATTTTATTTTATTGCTTATTTCTTTTGATTTGAATTTGAATAGATATAGTTTATATCTCTAGTGTCTGAGTAGCCTTAAGGTCCTAACAATTGGTATCAGAGCCTGTTTTTTCAAAAAGTTCATAATTTGATTTTTGATAAATTATAATGGCCAGTAACACTAGTAACACCATTATTAGTTCTTTTATTGAAGGGCAATCTACCACTAGACCTCCTCTATTTGATGGCAGAAATTATGCTTATTGGGCTTGTAGGATGAAATTTTATTTGCAGTCTAATGGTTTAGATATATGGAATATTACCCTAGAATATACAGAGCCTCAAACTGAATATTCAAAATGGACACCAGACCAAAGACAGAAGCGCTTAATAATTCTAAGGCCATGAACATTTTATTTTGTTCTTTAGATAGAAATGAATTTAATCGAGTTTCTATATGTAATTCTGTATTTGAAATTTGGAGAATACTGAAAGTCACACATGAAGGCACAAATAAAGTAAAACAGATAAAGATATCTATGTTGACCCACCAGTTTCAAATTTTCAAATGAGTCTATTTCTGATATGTATTCTAGATTTCAAGATATTGTACATGCATTAATATCATTAGGAAAGAAAACTACTAAAGAAGACCAAGTCAGAAAGATCTTGAATTCATTTCCTAGTGAATGGGATCAGAAGACTCTGGCAATCAAAGAAGCCAATGATATTAGTACTATGTCAATAGAAGAATTAATTGGTGTCTAATGTCCTATGAAGTGAAGTTGCAGGTTAGAAAAGAGAATCATGGAAATGAGAAGAAATCATGGACATTTAATGTAATGATTGATAATGATGAACCAGATGATGATATTATTGATGATGATATCGAGTTTATAACCAAGAAGATCAAGAAAATTTTTAAGTACTGGATAACGAAGAAACTTTGAAAAACTAACAATGATTATTCCAAAAATGGGAATGTAGTTAGATGTTTCAAATGTGAAAAACCCGGTCATTTGAAAAGAAATTGTCCCAACTTGAGAAAACCAAAGCACGTTTCAAATACTTTTAATAAGTATAGGAAACAGGCATTCAATGCAACATGGGATGACTCATCATCAAGCAATAGTGATTTAGAAACAGAAAATGCCAATGTATGCTTCATGGCAATGGATGACCAGGTATGGAATTTTGATAAAGAAATTACTGAAGTTTTAAATGATATGCATCTGAGTTATGAAATACTTAGGAAACAGTACAATAATAGTTTGGAAGAAATAGATAGAATAAAACTATTTAATGAAAAGTTGAGTAAAGAAAAACAATGTCTAGAAGATGAAATTGAAAGATTTAATGGTCATAAAAATGGAAAGGATTTAAGACTTGGAAGTTTTGAAAAACTGAAAAGTGAAAATGAATCCTTAAAATCAGAAAATTTTTCAATGAAGTCACAGATCACTGATCTGAATAAGAAAATAACATTTCTAGACGATGTTATTCTTGACCATAGTAAGGATTTTGATAAAATGAAAACTGATATAGATAAATTTAACAAAGGGAAGGATAATCTAGAGAAATTATTATCTGCATCTAAACACAATAGTAATAAGCATGGACTTGGATATACCCCTAAGGCTAAATCAATGAAAAATAGTACTTAATTTACTAAGTTTGTTAAAGCCACCAAGTTCAAACCAAAACCTAGGAAATTAAAATTAAATCCTCTAAATACGTTCATTAACTTATGGGTTCCAAAATCGTTGGATAATACTGAAAAAGAACAATATATTGATAATTTTATTAATAAGGTTCATTTATCTAATGATTATATTTTGAAAGTGAATTCAAACTCTTCATGGGTTTGGCATCCCAAAACATAACCCCATGGACCCCGAAATAAAAAGGGTATCAGTGTGCATTTTTTTCAGGCACTAAATAGTCGATGCTCAAAGCATATGACGAGAAAGATATTGAACCACAGATAAATATGAAAAGGATTTGTTATTGGCATCAGCAAAGTCGGTAACTCTAAAACTCATATGATTATTTAGTTTATTTCATGTTTTGATTTCCCCACCTGTTTTATTTATATGCAAACCCTACATATTGTCTAGAAGTTAATTAGACAATTCTTTTTTACTTTTTTGTTGATGACAAAGGGGGAGAAAAAGTATAAATATACTAGACAAAATGATAGAAGAGTGCATAGAGTTAGGGGGAGTCAAATAAAAATGTATTATATTTTATATCTTAAATATTTATATGCATGTCATCATCAAAAAGGGGGAGACTATTAATACCCTAAGTACCCTAAGAATTGATTTTGATGACAACAATTATATAAACCCTACGACTAACATATCTTTAAGTTGTGCAGTATATTAGATATATTATGAAGATATTTATAAAGATAAACATGAATACAAAAGAAGAATTACAGAAGAAGGATAATTAGAATAATTGAAGACTAAAGAAGACCAAAGCCTATTAGAGAAGAATGCTGAAGAACAGTGGTGTTTGAAGTCATGAGGAGTAGGTTGAACCTTAGAATATCTTGCTAAAGATCCCATGACAATTATACTTGAATATAATCAAACATTGACCTCAACCGAATCACCAAAATCCACAAATATAAGGAAATTTGAAGTGCAGAAAATTTGCGACACTTATAAGTGTTGCTGTGCCACTTGCAACACAAGTATGTCGACGTATCCGTTTTTGTATGTCAGCATATAACGGCTAGTCCAGATTTTTGAATTCAATTTGAGTAGTTATTTCCCTCCACCCTTCCACCAAAAGACGCATCCTTTCGTACACTTTTAAAGGCCTCTAGTAACGAATTTTTACACATCATTTTCACATTTTCTTCTACTCCTTCTTCTCCATTTATTCTCTACAAAATTCCATTGAAAACTATCCTATTACCCTTGCAAATTTACTCTCCTTCATTCCTATTCTTCATTAATTTGCAAGCCACACAATATCAGAGATTTTTACTTGAATTCATATCATTCTTTCTCTGATTTAATCCTATTTTCTCACAGAATTCAAAGATATATTGCCATTGAAGGTCTATAGGATCATTGTACCAAATCTACAAGTATCTTTATTGAAGATACGTCTACTTGCCATTGTTTATTGCTATTGAAAAGGAGAAGGTGCATCTTATAGCCCATGAAATCAAGATTGTAAATGTGTTCTTGCCACCCGTGAAAAGCAAACGATTATAGTGAAATTATACACAGTGGATTGCAGGACTGGATGTAGGATTGGTTAATCCGAACCAGTATAAAAATCCTAGTGTTATTTACTTTACTGCATTTTATTTTGTTGCTTATTTCTTTTGATTTGAATTTGAATAGATATAGTTTATATCTCTAGTGTCTGAGTAGCCTTAAGGTCCTAACAACAATAACCACAAATTAAAATGCCAAATCTGCAAGAAAACAGGCCATGGTGCAAACATATGTTATTTTAGATTCAACATAAACTACAACAGACCAACAATTCTGCCATCAATTTGGTTAATTCACAGAAAGACGCTACACAAGGTCAAGCTGAAGGATCAAATACTGAAACTGCTACAGCTAATGACATCAGTGACGATTGTTGGTATCTTGACTCTAGAGCCTTAAATCATGTGACAAATAATCTTAGAAACTTAAACTTGGGCAATGTTAACCGGCCTTTTGGTTTAGTTCCCAAAAGTAAGCAAGACACGCTTGACTCAGCATATCGCATGACGTTACAGCCCAGAGGCATTGCCAGTCCCAGAAGACCTAAGTATGGCCACCAGCAGAATGTCGCATTCCTCGAACGCGACCTCCATCTGTATCCGTTCGCAGCCGAGCCGAAGATGAGTCATGCTCCGAGCCGAAGGCGAGCTGTCCAGTGGGTCTAAGCATGGCGCCGGTTTGGGTCCGGGGCCGCATTGTCCCGGCGGCGGTCGACCTAACCGGTTAGGTCAAAACTGTAGGCACCGCCTGATTCATCCGATTTCCGCCAACAAGTGTGTTGCCCAGAAACACCAGACCAACTCAAAGTCATGATTCAGCCAACAACTTCCGCGAACCTCGCCGCTATCCAAACATTGCCAAATAAAGACCTCGCAGTCCGAATCGTTCTCGAGCCGAGGCCTCAAATCCTAAAGGAATCACTAGTGTCGAAGCCCCCGAACATGTTGTCCACACGCACCTTAAAAAGACTTCGCACCCAGCGGGTGCGAAATTTCACACCCATGCCTGGGTTCGAAATTTCGAACCCAACGGGCTAGAAATTTCGAACCCAGCGTGTGATGGCTCGCCCCGCACCAGCCGACATTTCCCTGAAATGCGCTGTACCGATGCCCAACCAGCACAGGACGGTCGCCAAATGAAGGAAAAGAAAGGAATTTGAACTTACAAGGAACCTGTAGAATGTCTCACAGCGCATGGAAAAGAATATAATAATAATACAACTTTGACATAAAACAGACGAGATAGTGCATAAGCTGAAAACTAAACCATCATAGCAGCGGAAATCCAAAGATACAGCTTATGATCCAACAACATTATTACAACTTCAAAATATTGTCACTAAAGCAAAAGAATGAAAAGGTACGCTACTAATGCCCAAAGCAGCGACCATCAACAACACAGGGAGAATATCTATATATATATCATACGTGGAAGCCTCATGCTCGCCTCCGGTACAGCTACTCGTACATACCACCTAACCTATCTCTAGTCTGCCCGTTTAAGGGAACCCAGAGTAATAAGAAGAGACATAAAACTCTGGGTCAGACAAAAGTCTGGTATGAGCGATAAGCAGCAAAACAGAACAATAACAGGTATACTAAACCATACCTGAACCTGGACCTGCAACCAAAGAGTTTGCACAACATACCATACAATACTCTAAGGTGCCACTAACACAAGGTGTAAAAGTAATGGAGGAGGGGTTTTGCATGTCATGGTGATGGCAAACAATCAAGCATAGCAACCATCCTCGCATCTTTCACTCAGTGCGTAAAGCATACGACATCTACTACTTTGATCAACCAATTCCTTGCTATGATCACTCTTCCCCATGGAGTTATAATGGCTCCACTGCACTGATCCATAGCCACTAGTCCTTTGCTATGTCCACTCTGCCCCATGGAGTTATAACGGCTCCACTGCACTGGCTCATAGCCTTGCTACGATCACTCTGCCCCATGAAGTCATGACAACTTCACTGCACTGATCCGTAGCCAATATCCGTCTCTCTGAGGTGAATCAAAGCTATAGACGCCGATAACTCCTTTGCACATGTCCCGCAGCAAAGTCCAATCATGAAGTCAACTCATTGGTTCCCATCTGGATCTTGAGTACAAACTTCCCATTTGGAATACCTTTGCATCTCGGGTTTTGGTCTCCTCCGGATCGGTTCGGTCCCCAACTTCTCTTTGCTTCAGATCGTAATTCCGGTTCGGTTCGTGGTCCATGCCTCAAGTCCATGCTCCTCGGTTCGGATAGGAATGCTCCATATGGGTCGGGTCGTGATGTTCTGGTGTTCGCTAGCTCGTGCTCCCCATTCCCGGTTCGAATCGGTTCGTGGTGCATAGAGCACGAACTGATCAGGTTACTTCAAAATAGGTCAGTCAAGAGCCCTCAGATGCGGTTTGTGACAAGCGGTTCGGGTCATGGAGCTCTCCAGGTGGGCGGGTCGGTTCGGTGCCATCATTCACGAGTGGGTCGGTGTCGGGTAGGGGCGATTCGATCTGGTCCAGTTCTCGGTCATTTCCTGCAAGTTTTCCAGCAACTGTTTTTACGCCACACGACGGCATTTTCAACCATTCTAACTATTTAAAACAATCACAAAGCATACCATACAGTCATAGCAACATGTAGAATTGACCACAAACACCAAAACAACAAGCTAACATGTTTAAATGGATCAAACATACCCAAAACCCATATTTTCCCCTTAAGCATGTTTAAGCAAATCTAATGATAGGATTAGCAAAACTTAACCAAATTAACCAAATTTTATAACAGAGGCCTAAAATAATATTTAAGAATTTCTAAACATTTTTCCATAATTTAATCTTGCATAATTTCGTTAATTAACACTAATCACCCTAGTTAACTGTAATTAGTGTAAAAACAATGCTAACAACTCACCTTAGCCACAAACAAAACCTTCAAAACTGAAACTCCGCTGATTTGGGGCGATCTCCAACGCCTAAAAGCAGCTCTAACTCTGAAATGGTGCCATTTCTCCTTGATTTGATGTTGCTAAGCTTAATCCTTGATTAAACGGTGATTAGAGATGATTCTAGATGTTGGAGGCCATTGTTAGAGTTTCTAAGGGGCAAATGGTGGCTAGAAAACTGAAATGAAATGAATACCTAACTCATTCCAGCCTCCCCATAACCCTAATCCCAAAATGGGTTATGGGTCCATTCACTAATCACCTTATTTGGCCCGGTTAAGTAGTTTTTCACCTTGCAAACCTTGTTTCAGCCATATCTCCCAAATGTTATGTCTGTTTTTCACGTGTGACCGCTCTACGGAAAGGTAAACCATCATTTGAATCCAATGGAAGTGGTTTCAGGTCAAAAAACCTTTTCAATCAAAAGTTATGGACGAAACAAGATCGGCTAGGGGAAAAACGATCATTTAAAAATCGGCAAAAATCATGAACATGGGAAATGACCCCAATAGTCGACCCCAACGTTACACAACCGTACAACCTTATATGAAAAAGAAATAAGTATTCTACGATCCTCGATGCATAGAATGCGGGTCGTTACATTCTCCCCCCTTAAGAAATTTCGTCCCCGAAATTCCTTAACTAAGAAACAAACAAAGGCTACCGCATGCCTAACAATTAAACATGCAAAACAAATAAAACAAGTCTATCCTAGCATGCGGAAAACTAAATTGCAATGAAAATCTTACCAGACAAAGAGTTCTGGATACGTCTTCCTAATGCCCTCCTCTATCTCCTAAGTACAGTCATTCTCGTCCTTGCCCCATTGAACCTTGACTAGACTCACCATATCGTGCTCGATAATACGAATCGGCCTGTGGTTCCTAACTGCCTCGAGTTCTACTTCGATATCATTCAACTGATCAGGTGAAATAGTCGTATCGGGGTCATGCATGAACTTCCTTTACTAGGAAACATGAAATACGTTGTGAACTCCCGCCATCTTGTCGGCAACTCGACTCTATATGCCAAATTCCCAACTTGCCCAAGAACTAGGAATGGACCAACAAATCTCGGTGCCAATTTTCCTCTCCTGCCAAATCGAATAACATTCTTTAATGGAGAGATCTTAACAAACACTAAGTCGCCAACTGAGAATTTCAAGTCTCTTCGCCTCTTATCAGCATAACTCTTCTGCCTATCTTGGGCAGCCTTCGTTCTCTGTTGGAAAATCTCGATCTTGTCTGAAGTTTCTCTTATCACGTCTGGCCCAAACACACAAACTTCTCACCGGTTTCTAGCCAACATGACGGTGAGTTGCACGGTCTTCCGTACAAAGCTTCAAATGGAGCCATACCAATACTGGACTGATAACTGTTATTATATGCAAACTCTACTAGATGCAAATGGCCATCCAATGATCCACTAAAATCCAATACACAAGCTCTTAAGAGATCCTCCAATATACGATTCACCCTCTCTGTCTGACCGTCAGTTTGAGGATGGTACGCGGTACTGAGATGTAATTCTGATCCTAAAGCCTCTTGTAAGCTCTTCCAAAATCCACTAGTAAATAACGGATCTCGGTCACTCACAATGTCTTTGGGTACTCCACGAAATCTCACTACCCACACTACTACAAAACAGGTCATTTGCGACGGTTGTTTAGTAAGGTTTGCGATGGTTTTACAACCGTCGCAAATGCAGACGTCGCAAATATCAAAAAACTGTTGTGACGGCTAAAAATCCGTCGTAGAATGTACTTTTGTGTGGCGGATTTTAATTTAAAACTGTTGCAAATAGTATATTTTCTGCGACTGGTTTTATTTAAAAGTCGTCGCAGTTGAAAAAGATTTTAGTTCTGAATTTGACTGATATGCTACGGATTTTTAAAAACCATCGCAAAAACTTACTGTTTTGCGACTGTGTTGACGAAAAACCGTCGCAAATGAACATTAATTTAGTTTTGACCTCCTAAAACATGCTACGGTTTTGTAACATCCGTCGCAAAAAGTGCACGTAATGCGACAGTTTTTTATTAAAATTCGCCGCAAAAATGTCATCTTATGCTACTGTTTGTATAAAAAATCATCGCAAAAAATATACGTTTTGTTCGATTATGCTACGGATTTATTAAAATCCGTCGCAAATTTTGCTACTGCATATACCAAAAATTGGTAATATCATCAGATTTACACCCATATAGATTTATTATCCCACACATTTCAGCAGAAACTATAAATGAATGAACATCAAGCATACTTCCAACATTCAACATAAATCAAAATAATATTAATGGTCTCATTTACCATAATTAACACAAATTCACATGTTATATAATTTATCATTAACTTCATAATACTGAGATTACCATCTAACTTGTACAAGACAAGTCCACAAATTCATAATAATCTCCTTAGCTGTCATATCCAAATCCAAAATATTAGATGTCATATCCAAACCCAAAAATGCTTCCAAGAGATCATAGTTGTTGCACGCTACTTCATCATCATAAAATTGCAGGGAAAAAGACATATTTCAATTTTATAACTCTCACTGTATCAAACTAATTATAATGTATTCACCATATTGTAACGACTTAAAAATTTCGATGTTTAAAATATAAAGTAAATTAAGTATTTAACGTTAATAATCAAAATTTATATTTGAAATTTTACTTAGAATTTGGAAGTCTAGTTTATTTCAATTTGGTTTTGAATTAATCTGGTATGTATAAATTTAATTTCGATATTTGAATGTTATGGGTTTAAATTCAATTTTATAATATTATTAATACATTATTTTAAATTTATTTCCAATAAATGACAATTTATGATAGGATGAATGATGATTTATAACAAAGGAAAAAGTTTGTCAAATTGTATGTATGTTTGAAATCATTAAATTTGAACAATTGTTTATAAAAGGAAATTTAGTAGTTGAATCCTTGATTTGTTTAAAGACTTATTACATTAACAAATACGATAATCAATATTTAAATCAACATTTTAATTTAATTCATTAAAAGAAATTGTAAAGAAATTAAATGTCAACGATATATATAGCATATGTTTAACTAGCGTGGTTAATGAAATTTATGGTAACATTAATAATCTAATAAATTATACATGTACATTTCTCAATATAAGTATATTTTTAAACATGGGTTTGAAATGATAATCGTGAAATAATAACCATAATAACGTAGAAACGGTTTGACATGTGAATTTACTCCAACTTAAAATTGGATCGAAATTTGAACTGCGTACATTTAAGGTTAATTAAAAGAAATTTTAACAGTATGGAAATATAATTCTATTCTTAAATTTTGCTGCAAACATAAATTATTAATAAGCAATAGGAATATCAGATCTTGAACATAATTATTTTGCATAAAATGATTTCGGGAATGTATAAGTTTAAATGTCAATGTTTGTTTGTCGAATTTGGTGATCGCCGTTCGTTTAAATATTTTTTTTTTAAATGTTTAGTGGTCCGCAAACTGAATTTAATTCTAATTCGTAATGAATCTAAATTAATTGACATACGATAGAAATAATACGAAGAAATAAACGGTTACTTTGGAAACTAAGAGAGTAGATTCGGAAAGGATGAATCAAAGCACCTATTAATTCAGAAAATAAAATAAAGTTGAATACATTTCAACATATGTTATTTTAAAATTTAATATTATTAATGCACCTACCAATAAACGCGTTCAACGTATTTTATTCTTTATGTACATTTATGTAAAACAATTTTCCAGATTTGCTTTTGACGTTACTCAGTATATAAAAAGGCACCGTTTTACCTATAGCAAAGAAACCGCTGCTTTCATTAAAACCCCTTGCTTAATTCTCCAACTTTCACGTGACCATTAAAATATATAAATGAAAAGCTGCTGCCATTCCACTCCAACAAACAAAATAAGAAAAGCTAAATAAATGGAGACCTATAATACTCCATCTCAAACCCATCGTTCTAACTCTTCACCGCGCCTTTCCCTTGCCTGAAATTCGTCTGCACGTAGCCCAGCGGCATCACCTTTGTCTAAGATGAGCGCTGCCTTAGATTCAAACCCAATCGAAACCGCATCTCTCCATTCGTCTATGTGTGAGTCGCCGCCTTCGCCATCCAAGTCCTCTCGAGTTCAGCCGTTGTCATGCCGTCATTATGTCCAGTCCACTGCGATTTAATGTAAGTGTACTTACGATTAAACTTATTTGCAAGCTATGACACTTCAATGTCCACTGAGTATAATTAGTTTGTGGTTGTCTTTCTCTTGCATTCTTCTATCTCGTTGGCATGCCTAGGCTAAGATAAATCCTTATTTGCTGATTTGATCATAAATTTGTTACCTTACACTCACATTTGATGTTACATGCTGTAGTATTAATTCTGATTGCTTTAGTGTGCCTTCTAACATTTATAAAGTACATTGCAGTGTTTGAATCCATTTAGGGGGAACCAATATTCTGTTGCATATACAATATTTTTGAAGTATTAGGTTTAGCTTTAAAACAACCACATATATATCACTGCATGTTAGAAACATACCGCACCTTGTTTTCGTGACTTGTTACATCACGCCGATATTTATGATGTCGATGTAAAATTTTACATACATGGGCTAAAGTACACTTATACGGCCATGTTCATTTTAAACAGAAAATGTATCCATTTGTTTATTAATCATGCTGCCTTCGTTTCTCGGAAACCATGAACTCCACGCCTTGGTTGCACTTTGTTGCTTTTGCATGTTACATTTCTTTGCATTTGTGGTACCGCATCTTGGGCTGAAAATGTTTTACTGTTAATTCTTAGTTATTCTTATCTATTTTGGAAACTTGATGGCAAACTTACATATATGTTGTTTAAGACCGCATAGTCATATACATGGGTTTAACAGGAAATGAGAAATAGTTGGATGGTTATAGATATGTGAATGGTGGTTTGGAAGTTTTTTTTTTTTTTGGTGATAGTTGGACTAACTTAATGGTATGCATGAATCTTTCCTTACTTAAATTGCATACGGCCTGCACTACCTTGGGAATGGCATTTATACATTTTGAAACTGAGACCCCTCAAATTCACCTCTTTGATTATTCAAGTTAAGCCTCACTGAGTTCTTAAATATTTATGTTTACACATTATTATACCTGTTGTTTGGCCTTAAGCGCTTTCAAAATACTCATGCATGCAACAATTGATTTAATTCATTTGCATGCAATTAATTCCATTCATGTATTTGCATTTGACCAACCCCCGGTTGTTTTGGAAAAGTCACGCATACAGTGGTTTATTTGATTCATTTGCATGCAATTAATTCCAATTTATTTCATTTGCATGCACTGATTTAATTCATTTTAATTGCATGGATTGTTCAATTAGATTTACTTGCATATCTATTGTTGTCTTGCATATTTTATTTCATGCATGTAAACTTCTTGGTTTCATGGTAGCAATTCGACCAATATGGAAATTTATGTTGTATTAAAATTGGCAAATTAGATATGTCATTTATGTTGTATTAAAATTGACAAATTAGATATGTCATTTATGTTGTATTAAAATTGACAAATTAATCATGTCATTTTTTATTGAAATTAGAATTGACAAAATAATCTTGTCATTTTTGTTATATTAGAATTGACATAACAAGATTATCATTTTAGTGTTTATCGAAGTGTGCTAACTTGAAATAAGTTTAATCCTGACTCGGGTGTTTTGTGTATTTTGCATGGGACACTCGGGTCAGGTCCTAAGTGTTCCAGGCTTAGAAAATTTCAGCTCGCAACGAAGTGGAGTGGCATGTAAAGACGCATATGGCGCGCGCCCGACAAAACTGTAAATCTTTTATTTATTTAAAAATTCATGTAATGTACTTATAAAATATTCCATTGTATGAATATTTTGTACAACTCTGATATTATTTGTATACAAATTTCTTCCGCTGCAAATATTGTGTCTGTGATTCTATGTTTATTCTGTTTAAACTTGATATGCTAAATAATAATCTGTCTTTTGGAACGTTTTGAGTTGGTTTAATTACCGACTTAAAGCGGTAAAAAAGGCAGGTTGTTACAGTTGGTATCAGAGCTTTGGTTTGACAAAGCTTAGCTTATCGGGTTTAAAAACTCATTAGAGATAGAGTAGCAATACTCTAGAATGAGTGGAATTATAACAAGAATCACTGTTGAGAGAGCGTATTTTGAAAATTTGAATTATTTTGAAATTAAAGTAATAGTTTTGAAAAGCAATTTTTTTTTTATTTTTTTGAAATATAATGTACGATTAGAGTTTTGAGTATTTTATTCGACGTCGAGATTGGACTATTAAATATGTACAGATTTTGAATATACGCCTAGCTAACGTATATACAAAGTCCAATATATACGAGACTGATATAGAATCACATTCTAGTCGCTTGGAAATAATTCTGGGGATGATCGCGACATCACTTGTATTCATTTTCGAGTTTCGAAAATGGGATGACTGTATGGTTCTGATTTAAACGTCGATAAATACTTGAAACCGATTACATGAGCATGTTTGGATAAAATTTAATAAATCATTTTGATAAATTAATATGAACTGAAATAGATAAGCGACATATTAAATATTTTATAAAGTATAAATTGAAATTGCAAATGAATTGCGATGAAATTGGGAATAATTTGAATAAAGATTCAAATAGAAATGAATGTTTAAAAATATAATTTTGCCGTTTCACTAGTTTTGTTTGTTGGCCTTGACTTGCCGTTATTGTTCGCCTATCGTTCGAACCACTCGTGCTTAAATTTTTGAAACTATCCAAATCTTATCCCGATCCTTTGAATTGCTTTAACAAAATATATGGACAAGTCGAAATTTGAAAATTGGTTTAAAACAAAGAACATGGAATGAATGAAAAATTCAAACTTCAAATGAAAAATTAAAATGAGAAATTTGAGTTGTGATCTAACTTGAACAATTAGTTCAAACTAAAGGTTTCAAATTTAACTTTTAGTTAAATTTGAGTTTGATTACGACATTGAAATCGATGTTAGCTAAATTTTGTAAAGTTCGGGAAATTTAGTTCGGATTGGAATATTTCCTAAAAATAGTATTTATTTTGTGACTATTTTATGTTTTATTATTGTTTTATGTGAACTAAAGTATAATTTTATCTGTCTTATTTAATTATTCTCTACCAAATCTATTTTGATTTTCGAACTACTCTGCAAACTATTTTGTATTAAAATATATTTAATTTATTCAAACCTATTTAATTTACTTAAACTATTTTATATCATAACTTATCTAATTTATTCAAATTCTATTTTTCTAAATACTTATTTATTTGAACCTATTTTATTTCAAGCTTACTTTTTTAAAACTAATTTGAGATAAATTATTTATTCCCGATCCGAGCAATTTTGCCCAAAGTAACTGAATGTAAAGATTCAACTGATTAATGATATTCTTTGATGTGTAATCTAAATCAAATATGAATTTTGAAATTCGATTAATTTGTGAATATGAACTAGTTTTGAAATGAAATTGAATATTCGTATCAATTGTGAAATCAAAACTAAATTGGTATCGAAATGGAATTTTGTGAAATCTTATATAATGGAATTAATATAAGAATGATATGTTGAAATGTGATTTGGACAACAAATCTTATGAAAGTCGATATTTATGTAAGTGCGATATATGCGAAACGTGAAATGAAGTATTATATAATAGTATGTATGTTTGAAATGAAGATATGGAAATCATTTATAAATGAAACTTACTTCATGGAATTGAGAAATCTTACAGATAACTATGTAAGTACGTTGAACTCGAAATTGCGACTTGATAAAACGGAATTCGTACGAGTTATGTTGTAATTTACTTGTTGAGTTATATGGAAAATGATTTATGAAAGATATTTGAAAATATCAAGAACGAATGTTATTCGAACATGAAATAAAATCCAAACGGTTAAATCTAAAATGTTAAAAGTTGGAATCTGATAATCTTATATTTATATAAGTGTGGAAATGAAATTGTTTTGAAAGCTATGACTACTAAAATTTTGAATTCGGCAAAGATGAACAATTTGATTCTTATATAAAAATTGGAAGTTATATAAGTGTGGTGAATTAGATATTACTGATTTGAACGAATCCCGATTGGAAAGTAAGAAACTTTTGTAAATGGAATTTTATATAAGCATGATATATGTGATGTACGAAATGAAAAATACTATATGTAGTATTATCTGTTTTGAAGTCGAAGATATGGAAAGTACTTTCTATTGAAAATCGTGATCCTACTTGATAGGGTTACATTGGAACTCCGCACGGGGTGTCCATTGGAAATCGGGGTCCTACTCGGTAGAAACACGTACTGGAATCCCACTCGTTGGGATCACTTTGATTTATTTATATTCACTTGATGTTTCATAGCGTAATTCGAGGGGCGAGATGCCTACAGTTACAAGCGATTCCACTGGGATAGTGGCGTAACCGCTGCATAACTGCGATCTATAACCATAGCGAAATTCGAGGGGCGAGATGCCTACTGTTACAAGCGATTCCACTGGGATAGTGGCGTAACCGCCGCGTAACTGCGATCTATGACAAAACCATGGCGAAATTCGATGGGGTGTGATACCTACGGGTACAAGCGATTCTTCTAGGATAGTAGCGTAACCGCCGCGTGTCCGCGATCCATGGGGGAATGTATTTTTCATATCTATTTTTAAAAGTTTTTAAGTATTTTCACTAGAAGTCGAAACAAGTATATTCAGTACTTGGAGATTTTTAGTCGTGCGTCTGATCAACGTATGTCTAAAACTTTTAAGAACGAAAATAAACTTGTTAAGATTTCAAGTTATAGAAGTATTTTGACTTTAAATAACAAAATCAATACCATGGAAATTTAATATTATACCACCTCCACATAATCAACTAAGAAAGAGGTTTTGAATGTTTTGCAAGTTTACAGCTTTGAAATATATTAAAATACTAATTTTCGTCTTGGAAAAGAAAAGAATTAATGGAATAAATACGTACTTGAACGAAAATTATTCCATTCGCATAACAATTCTGATTCAGTTTGAATATACGATTTTAATTCTAAATAGAATTGTCTTCTTCTCTCTCGACGACAAACACTGATAAGAGTTTTTGATATGAATCTGAAATTCTCTATCCTAGTTTATTGCTATGCAAGGAGAATATAAGTTTCTAATCAAGAAGTTGAATCAAAAGTTCGCACTAGGGTGATTGGGTTAACAATACTAATTAGAAATAAAAATTTATGTGTTTGAACAAGCAATCAAAGTAGATGTGCGTATGAATGATATATCGTTTAATTACCAATTTCTTATTTTGTTCCTTTTCGAGGACGAAAAGCTTTAAGTGGGGGAGATTGTAACGACTTAAAAATTTCGATGTTTAAAATATAAAGTAAATTAAGTATTTAACGTTAATAATCAAAATTTATATTTGAAATTTTACTTAGAATTTGGAAGTCTAGTTTATTTCAATTTGGTTTTGAATTAATCTGGTATGTACAAATTTAATTTCGATATTTGAATGTTATGGGTTTAAATTTAATTTTATAATATTATTAATACATGATTTTAAATTTATTTCCAATAAATGACAATTTATGATAGGATGAATGATGATTTATAACAAAGGAAAAGTTTGTCAAATTGTATGTATGTTTGAAATCATTAAATTTGAACAATTGTTTATAAAAGGAAATTTAGTAGTCAAATCCTTGATTTGTTTAAAGACTTATTACATTAACAAATACGATAATCAATATTTAAATCAACATTTTAATTTAATTCATTAAAAGAAATTATAAAGAAATTAAATGTCAACGATATATATAGCATATGTTTAACTAGCATGGTTAATGAAATTTATGGTAACATTAATAATCTAATAAATTATACATGTACATTTCTCAATATAAGTATATTTTTAAACCTGGGTTTGAAATGATAATCGTGAAATAATAACCATAATAACGTAGAAACGGTTTGACATGTGAATTTACTCCAACTTTAAATTGGATCGAAATTTGAACTGCGTACATTTAAGGTTAACTAAAGGAAATTTTAACAGTATGGAAATATAATTCTATTCTTAAATTTTGCTGCAAACATAAATTATTAATAAGCAATAGGAATATCAGATCTTGAACATAATTATTTTGCATAAAATGATTTCGGGAATGTATAAGTTTAAATGTCAATGTTTGTTTGTCAAATTTGGTGATCGCTGTTCGTTTTAATTTTTTTTTTTTTAAATGTTTAGCGGTCCACAAACTGAATTTAATTCTAATTGGTAATGAATCTAAATTAATTGACATACGATGGAAATAATACGAAGAAATAAACTGTTACTTTGGAAACTAAGAGAGTAGATTCGGAAAGGATGAATCAAAGCACCTATTAATTCAGAAAATAAAATAAAGTTGAATACATTTCAACATATGTTATTTTAAAATTTAATATTA
Organism: Allium sativum; assembly: GCA_030737875.1. Taxonomy (NCBI): domain Eukaryota; kingdom Viridiplantae; phylum Streptophyta; class Magnoliopsida; order Asparagales; family Amaryllidaceae; genus Allium; species Allium sativum. Next base: position 36,393 of record JASFAX010003785.1, read on the forward strand.
TTAATGCACCTACCAATAAACGTGTTCAACGTATTTTATTCTTTATGTACATTTATGTAAAACAATTTTCCAGATTTACTTTTGACGTTACTCAGTATATAAAAAGGCACCGTTTTACCTATAGCAAAGAAACCGCTGCTTTCATTAAAACCCCTTGATTAATTCTCCAACTTTCACGTGACCATTAAAATATATAAATGAAAAGCTGCTGCCATTCCACTCCAACAAACAAAATAAGAAAAGCTAAATAAATGGAGACCTATAATACTCCATCTCAAACCCATCGTTCTAACTCTTCACCGCGCCTTTCCCTTGCCTGAAATTCGTCCGCACGTAGCCCAGCGGCATCACCTTTGTCCGAGATGAGCGCTGCCTCAGATTCAAACCCAATCGAACCCGCATCTCTCCGTTCGTCTATGTGTGAGTCACCGCCTTTGCCATCCAAGTCCTCTCGAGTTCAGCCGTTGCAATGCTGTCATTATGTCCAGCCCACTACGATTTAATGTAAGTGTACTTACGATTAAACTTATTTGCAAGCTATGACACTTCGATGTCCACTGAGTATAATTAGTTTGTGGTTGTCTTTCTCTTGCATTCTTCTATCTCGTTGGCATGCCTAGGCTAAGATCCATCCTTATTTGCTGATTTGATCATAAATTTGTTACCTTACACTTACATTTAATGTTACATGCTGTAGTATTAATTCCGATTGCTTTAGTGTGCCTTCTAACATTTATAAAGTACATTGCAGTGTTTGAATCCATTTAGGGGGAACCAATATTCTGTTGCATATACAATATTTTTGAAGTATTAGATTTATCTATAAAACAACCACATATGTATCACTGCATGTTAGAAACATACCGCACCTTGTTTTCGTGACTTGTTACATCACGCCGATATTTATGATGTCGATGTAAAATTTTACATACATGGGCTAAAGTACACTTATACGGCCATGTTCATTTTAAACTGAAAATGTATCCATTTGTTTATTAATCATGCTGCCTTCATTTCTCGGAAACCATGAACTCCACGCCTTGGTTGCACTTTGTTACTTTTGCATGTTACATTTCTTTGCATTTGTGGTACCGCATCTTGGGCTGAAAATGTTTTACTGTTAATTCTTTGTTATTCTTATCTATTTTGGAAACTTGATGGCAAACTTACATATATGTTGTTTTAGACCGCATAGTCATATACATGGGTTTAACAGGAAATGAGAAATAGTTGGATGGTTATAGATATGTGAATGGTGGTTTGGAATTTTTTTTTTTTTTTTTTTTTTTTTTTTTGTTGGTGACAGTTGGACTAACTTAATGGTATGCATGAATCTTTCCTTACTTAAATTGCATACGGCCTGCACTACCTTGGGTATGGCATTTATACATTTTGAAACCGAGACCCCTCAAATTCACCTCTTTGATTATTCAAGTTAAGCCTCACTGAGTTCTTAAATATTTATGTTTACACATTATTATACCTGTTGTTTGGCCTTAAGCGCTTTCAAAATACTCATGCATGCAACAATTGATTTAATTCATTTGCATGCAATTAATTCCATTCATGTATTTGCATTTGACCAACCCCCGGTTGTTTTGGAAACAATCACGCATACAGTGGTTTATTTGATTCATTTGCATGCAATTAATTCCAATTCATTTCATTTGCATGCACTGATTCAATTCATTTTAATTGCATGGATTGTTCAATTAGATTTACTTGCATTTCTATTGTTGTCTTGCATATTTTATTTCATGCATGTAAACTTCTTGGTTTCATGGTAGCAATTCGACCAATATGGACATTTATGTTGTATTAAAATTGACAAATTAGATATGTCATTTATGTTGTATTAAAATTAACAAATTAGATATGTCATTTATGTTGAATTAAAATTGACAAATTAATCATGTCATTTTTTATTGAAATTAGAATTGACAAAATAATCTTGTCATTTTTGTTATATTAGAATTGAAATAACAAGATTATCATTTTAGTGTTTATCGAAGTGTGCTAACTTGAAATAAGTTTAATCCTGACTCGGGTGTTTTGTGTATTTTGCATGGGACACTCGGGTCAGGTCCTAAGTGTTCCAGGCTTAGAAAATTTCAGCTCGCAACGAAGTGGAGTGGCATGTAAAGACGCATATGGCACGCGCCCGACAAAACTGTAAATCTTTTATTTATTTAAAAATTCATGTAATGTACTTATAAAATCTTCCATTGTATGAATATTTTGTACAACTCTGATATTATTTGTATACAAATTTCTTCCGCTGCAAATATTGTGTCTGTGATTCTGTGTTTATTCTGTTTAAACTTGATATGCTAAATAATAATCTGTCTTTTGGAATGTTTTGAGTTGGTTTAAATACCGACTTAAAGCGGTAAAAAAGGCAGGTTGTTACACATATGGTATAATATAAAAGTAACTTCTAATTAATACTAATAACTCAAGCATCATACTGCCCAATTTCTAGATCCAGATCGAATTAACTGACAAGGATGCAAATATGAAGTGTCCAGATTGAAACTTTTGTATGTCAATTTAGGGATGTTAATTGGTTGGCACTGTTAATCAAAGTAAACAGTTGTTGGCACTGTTAATTGGTAAACTAACAGAGCCACTGAGCATGGTAATTGGATGTTAATTGGTTGTTTATCTTTTAAATTCTTAAAATACACATGCAGTAACATTTATCATAAGATATGTTATTGGAAAGCACTTAAAATACAGTTCAGTTCCTCTGTCTTCTTATTTAATATCCCCAAGTATCCAATTCATTCTCAGTTCATAAGTTTCCAATTATGTATCTTTTTTACATGTTACATGAATTTAGTTTTTTTTTAAACCATATTAATCAAAACATAGAACCTTTAAAATAATGAAAGATCGGAACCTTTTATGAATATCATCGCAATCAAGATAAAATGTGTTACTGTTAGGGACACCAAATGCAGCATGTAATAATGTTAAAATTTCAAAACAGGATTAAAGTAGTAATCTGTCCTTTTAAACATGATTAATTGATTCAAATGAGTTGATCTTAACACTTCTAAATAGACAATAATAAGATGTATCACAATGCCATTGGGACAACTCCAAAATTTAAATCAAAACGTAATTAAACTGTGTATCGTGTTTGATATGTACATACACTTACATGCTAGAAAAGTTAGGCTATCAAATTACATTTACGTACGTCAAAATTTTACCTTTAAGTTCATAGTAATAAAATATATTATTGAAACTGATTTAATACTTGGGCTCAAGACCTTCAAATCAGGAAGATTTAATTAGAAACAAAATTCAAATTTTTACATTCATAGCAAATAATAGCATGAACCAGAGGACTGGAGGCTGACCAGCCTTAACACTGCAAGAGAAAATACATGAGTTGCCCATTCGTTTGTGTAACACCCCGAATTTTAGTTAATACTAAAATTCACTAATTACAGGATAAATAATCTCAGATGTGGGAATTAGGGGAAACGGGCAGCGTCATTTCGTCTCGGAAAAATACGCGAAATAGAGTCCGAGTTTTCGAAAATCGGAGTCCGTATGGCCCAGTTATGGCCTGATGAAGTTTGCAGAAAATTTAAATCTAAAACAGATTTTAAAAATTCAAAATATTCAAATTTGGAATGGGCCAGGCGGGGTCAGGCGGGAAGCTTCCCGCCCAGCCCATGTCGACAGGGCTGTCGACAGGCCTGTCGACAGGGGTGTCGACATGCCTGTCGAATTGCCTGTCGACAGGGTCCAGGCGCCCAGTGAACCTGGGTGCACCAGGTTGCACCAGGTTGGGTTTCAGGCTGGCTAGGAGGGCTGGTTCTAGAGATTTCCTAAATCTAAGGGTCCTAACCTAATCTAGGGTTAATCTAAGGGCCTAAAACACTCACCTAATCCTATAAATAAGACCCCAACCCTACCCTAATTCATTCATAATTAAGTCTTGTAACTAAACTATGGCAAAATGAAATTTGAGCATGGCCTCCACTAGTTCATGAAGGAGTTGCAAGCAAATCCCTCTCAAATCATTCTCTAATCCATTCTAAGTATCTTAATCTTCTTCATTAGCTTGCTAATTGTGTTTTGGTGAGCTTCTATCCCCTTAATAATCAATTGTTAAATTGATTAAGATAGGATATGAGGATGTATGGTTATGTTTGTGGATCAATGTGTTTATGCAAGCTTAATATTGTATATGTCATGTGTTTTGCAAGTTGTATGCTCTATGTCATGCAAGTTTAGTATATGTGTTCATAACATTTTTATGCAAGTTTAATGTCATATCTTTATGCAAGTTGGTGCTATGGTTCATGATGATTATGATGCAAAACACTAAGTTGGACATTGATCTATTATGCAACATGTTATGCATGCATATGAAGTTATGTGAATAAACATGCAAGTTATGTGTATGTTCAAATGCAAGGTTAATATGTTATGCATGCATATGAAGTTATGTGAATAAACATGCAAGTTATGTGTATGTTCAAATGCAAGGTTAATATGTTATGCATGCATATGAAGTTATGTGGATAAAGATGCAAGTTATGTGTATGTTCAAATGCAAGATTAACATGTTATGCATGCATATGAAGTTATGTGAATAAAGATGCAAGTTATGTGTATGTTCAAATGCAAGATTAACATGTTATGCATGCATATGAAGTTATGTGAATGATTATGCAAGATAGTTGTATGCTCAAATACAAGATTACCATGTTATGCATGCTTATGAGGTTATGTGAATAAATATGCAAGTTATGTAGATGCTTAAGAGCAAGTTGGGTTAATATGTGTTCATATGTGCAAGTTGACATCCTCTTAACCCATGACAAAGATATATGCTAAACCCATGATATGTGTGATGGATCTTCCCCTTTTATATGTCATGAAATGAGAACGATTTACGTGGGGAACGATGGGGTGGGTAAATATGTTAATAAATGGATGATTGGGTATGATTAAGCATACCATAAAGAAATAAATTACCATAAGTGGGAATTTACCTATTGAGTTAGGTCTACCCCATGGGAATTTACCTATTGAGTTAGGTCTACCCATGTTATGG
>JASFAX010003786.1:0-41461 GCA_030737875.1 Allium sativum
CCTAAACTCTGGAGAGAAGCGTTGGATGAATGTCACAAATCCAAACTGAGTATACATCCAGGAGTGAGCAAAATGCATAATGATATCAAACGCACTTTCTGGTGGAGATCTATGAAAAGAGACATTTCTTTGTACGTTAGCCGGTGTACTACTTGTCAACAAGTCAAAAGCGATCAACAGAAACTCGCCGGATTGTTGCAACCGTTGGAAGTTCCAGGTTGGAAGTGGGAACAAATTTCTATGGATTTCATAGATGGTTTGCCCAGAACCAGGAAAGGAAATGACAATATTTGGGTGATCGTAGATCATTTCATGAAGACCGCCCATTTTATACTTGTCAGATCAAATAGAACCGCCCAGAGTTTGGCGCAGATTTATTTTGAAGAAATTGTTAAAATTCATGGATTTCCCATGAGTATCGTTAGTGATCATGACCCTATTTTTGCTAGTAAATTCTGGGAAGCATTTCAAGCAGAAGTGGGAACGAAACTGAACTTGAGCACCGCTTATCATCCTCAAATAGATGGTAAAACTGAGAGGGTGAACCGTATACTTGAAGATTTATTGCGGGCATGTGTTATTAATTTTGGCAAATCATGGGAAGACCACTTCCATTTGGCCGAGTTTTCATACAACAACATCTACCAAGCAAGCTTGAAAATGTCACCATTCGAAGCATTGTATGGTAGACCGTGCAGATCTCCCGCTTGTTGGTAGAACCTAGCAATAGACGTGTATTGGGACCAGATATGATTCGCGAAGTTACGGATAAAGTCGATTTCATTAAGAAATTATTACTAGCCGCTCAAAGCCGAAAGAAGAGCTATGCAGATTCGAAAAGAAGAGATTTGTCTTTTTCTGTTGGTGACCATGTGTATCTAAGGGTTTCTCCGATGAGAGGTGTAGTCCGATTTGGTAAAACAGGGAAGTTGGCGCCTAGATTTATTGGTCCATTTCCTATGCTCGAACGGATTGGAACTCTCACTTATAGGGTTCAATTGCCTAATTGGTTGCTTGGAGTACATGATGTGTTTCACATATCTCAACTTCGAAAGCATGTGCATGATCCAGATTTGGTCGTGGAAGAAGCCGCGCAACAGGATTTGGAAATTACTCCAGAATTAGCTGTGAGAAGAGAGCCGATAAAGATCATTGGCAAAGAAACTAAAAAGCTGAGGAAGAAGAAGGTTCACTTAGTCAAAGTTCAATGGAGTGGAGATCCACGAGACTGTACTTGGGAAACTGAGGAGAGCATTAAGAAAGCCTATCCCAATTGCAGGCTGGATACCTCTGATTAACTCTGGTGCAAGGTACATTTACCATATATTGCATTTCCGTTTTGTTTTCTACCTTGGCTATTGTTTCCTTTTCATGGATGTAAATTTTTTAATTATATAGTCTGAATGATTTTAAAAGAACATGTGAATTAATTAGTATATTTTTGAAACATTAATCAATAAATTGGTTGCTGTGTGTGTTGTGTGATTAAGAATTTGATTAATCAAAATATTGGAATGATAGTTAATCTAATCAATAAGAGAATGAATGGTAAATTTATGCAAATGAATCAAATATTGAACCGATTTGAAAATTAATAGAAATACATGCATGTACATTATATATGTTTGAACAGGTAAATGGATTTGCTGTTGAGTAAAGAATTTATTTGCGTGCCCGACAAATAGGTAAACCTTAATGAGTTGGATGCGCACTTTTATTATTATATCAACTTCTGTGAATGCCATTGGATGCGGAGTGTTGGTTGTTCTGTGTGTAATAATAAACGTCGCCATAGGATAGTAACAATTAATTCTGAACTACTCTGCATTGCATACTTCTTGAAGATAGCATACTTTATCATATACCACATAAGCATTTGGAGCTTATGTGATGAGGTTGAAGATTTACCATACGAGCGAGAGGCTTGTATGGCGATGACTATATTACAGGTTAAACCGAGGACTGATATGGACTATATAAAATGTAATGGTAAATTGCCAGATTAATAAAAAAACCCACACGGATTTGGAGATGACAATAAACACGCCTCTTTGATCATTAAGGCACAAAAACCATTTATAGGGTGATGAGAATTTATTCTCTGGAGTTATGATCTATACACACTCCCCTGTGGACACCAGAATATATCATTATAAATATGTGTATGCTTATTAGGATTTATTGGGTACCTAATACGGCCCAATAAATTTTCAAACCCCTCCCCGTACAAAGGAGGTTATGGAGAAATTTTTCAAAAATTTAGGGTGTTAGCCAAATTTTTAAAGAATTAGAAAATTCTTAGAAACTGAAAAGTTGGAGCATGAAAGCCAGAATGAAAGTTGAGTTGGTTAATTAATCAACTTTCAGCTTCATTCCCTTTCGGGGACGAAAAGATTTTAAGTGTGGGAGATTGTAACAAACCGAAAAATTAGAACCAATTAAATTTTTTTAATTTGGCTATTTTAGTGGATTTTGAATATTCAAAATAAATTATTTTAAATAATAATAACTAAAAATTCTTTTGGACCAAAGTTATAGCAAATATATTTATTTTGAATATAAAACAAGGCCTGAAATGGCGCGATAGTTTGAAAATTTGAATTCGAATTTGACTAACTGTACAGGATGCAAAATAAAACGGATTTTAGTGAAACCAAAAATATTTAAATCTGTTTAAGAATATCTTTCTAAAGAATTGTAATGACCCAGATTTTGAGCGACTTTGGTTATTGACATAAACTCGATGTCGATAACCAAAACGTCGGAAAATACCAGTCATTAGTGAAAGAAATTAGAGGGTGAGGAAAGATAAGATAGAAAATTAGAATAGAAGAAGAAGAAGAATACAACATCAGAGTAACACGAATCTCACAGCGGAACGAATAAATATATTTCATAACTTAACTTTGAAATACAAATCTGTACTTGAATATACATATCATTATCGAAGTACAACACTTACAACACAGCGGAAATAACTATAGCTATAATGATCCTGAAGCCTCCTGCTCCAAGCTCTTCCAGTATATCTGTAAATCCTGACTACTTGACTGCCCATACAAATTTAGGCACCCAAGAGTTTAGGGAAAACAACAAAGTAAACTCCGGGTCAGTCACGGGACTGGTATGAGTTAAACAGTTTAAAACAGTTTGAACAAGTAAACGATATCTCATAAGACCACGCCGTATAACGGAACGGGTTTTTCCCTTATGAGAATCAAAAATATCTTTATATCAAAACCTTTTGATGTTATAGTAATGTCTATCAACACAATATAATAATCATCTAGCAGAACGCTTTCATCTCACGTTCTACATATATAGTATATAATCAAAACTGCAAGCACGTATTGGGTAATGGATTTCCAACTATGACAAGGTATGGAACCACCTTTCGCTAGTGTACCTCTAGAGAGGAATACACTGGGTTCAACAAGAACATCTTGCAACCCGGCCACACATGACCGACCACTCATTTGCTTGAGCGTATCGAATGTATATCACCAACGGTTGGGATCAGCAACCATTTCCCGAATGGGACAACATCAACAATAGATTTTTAGAAGTAAATGAAACTCTAGATCAGGTGATTATACACCCTACTTCGGTGCGACCGACTTAGCCATGCTGCATGCCCAATTTCTGTCATTTACAGGATGTGAGGCTAGAAGCTGCACTTTATCATCACACCAGATTCACTTTGAATGCCACATTGTCAAATCCATCAAATCACTGATTTACGTCCTCAACCATACATTATGTGTTAGCTAAAAGAAGTTTCCTTCTCCGCTTCCACTCTTGGTACGGTTGGAGAAATCAATATACGTGATCGTCTGGAAATACTCTGTCAGACATCCGTCCATACAAGTCATCCAGGAACAGGATGAACCGAAGGCACTATTCTGTAAACAGGATAGCCCTTGCATAACTCCGTCTTCAATTTCCTTTGGCATATATGATTCGCAACGCTTATGCCAATACAGAGTTGTTCTTTGGATAATAATCCAATCGGTCTCCCCATACTAACAACGTTAAAATGGTCAAAACTTCGATAGTCTGTGATTTAACTATCGAAGAAAAACAGGTGTGCAAACAACGATATTATTTCCAAATGGAAATTTATGTCGATCAAACATCATTTAACATTTGTCTCTTTATTTCATTAATTTACTTATCTCCTGTTTCCCAATATTCAATATTTCTTATTTTCTAAATTTGGAAAATATACGTTATTAACAATGGAAAACATTTCCATTTCTTGTTTTCTTTATTAGAAAACATTTCTGGTTTCTTATTTGGAAAACATTTCCAAAGCTTCTTCATTGGACTTAGACAGATGTTTTAAACAAACATCGCTATGCCAACTCAAACCATTTCCTTTACTGCCGAACCTTAACAATACCTTAGTTAAAAACGAAGCCAATCAAGTTGGGGTAGAACTACCTCTCAGACCTTAACTGAACAACATTTCTAACTTTGAAATAGGCAAAGTTCACTTTATATTCTTTTTACTAACTTCCTTACTTAACCCTCCTTCGAATAGCTATAGTCGATTAACTCTTTTCACTTAACTCTATTCGATTAACCCTTATCAATTAACTCTATTAGACTAACACTATTGGATTAACTCTATTTGACCAACGCTATTGATTTACTCATTTCACTTAACTCCTTTCGAATAAACTATATTCGATAACTCCTTTTACTTTTTTCGAATAAACTATATTCGATTAATTCATTTGCTTCTATTCGAATAACCTATATTCGATTAACTCCTTTTACTTCTATTCGAATAAATTATATTCGATTAACTCCTTTTACTTTAACTCTAATCGATTAAACTAACATCGATTAACTCCTTTTACTTTAACTCTAATCGATTAAACTAACATCGATTAACTCCTTTTACTTTAACTCTAATTGATTAAACTAACATCGATTAACTCCCAATTGGTTTAGCTCTAACTGATAAACTCTAACTGGTTTAACTCTACGCTTTAACCTAACCGATTTACTCTAACCGATTAACTCTAACTGGTTAACCCTAACTGATTAACTCTGGTTGATTAACTCTAATCAATTAATTCTATTCGATGAATTCTGATCGAATAACTCCTTTTGGATAAACTATATTTGAATACCCCCTTTTAACTTTATTCGATAAATTCCTTTATTCTATTCGAATAACTAATTCGATTAACTCCTTTTCGAATAAACTATCCATTTATAAAGATTTACTTTTAGTAGCGGTTCTTCACTTTACAAATGATTTCCTTTTTATTCTAACTTATCCTTTGATTTTATAAATATTTCTTTTGTAAAAATCCCTTTCCTTTTCTATATAAAATCCATCGATTTTATATAAATAATTCATTTTCAAAATACACTTTGAAAATATTCCTTTATCAACATTCGGTATGTTATGGTATTCAACATATCAATTCACGATGATCAGTATCGTCCAAACACATATAATCGACAACAGATTATATATCACATCATATATCACAATATATGAAAAACAACAAAATAAATGTTGAGGAACCCCGTTGGATTCCTCCAACCTATTTCCCTGCATCACAGATGTTAAACAATATAGATAACATCACTTTTCTGTTCCATATGATATATTCTATTAAACAGAATCAATATAGAAATTCAACTAACTGACTAGCAGTTCAATCAAACAGTCAACACACAGTAAATCAGATAATTTCTAACAGTTCTAAAAATACAACATGAAATTGTAAACTGTTCAGAGTTAGTGAGATTTACTCACTTTGGCAGTTCATCATTAAAGAACGATAAACTATTTATTTGATTTGAATCAAACAACTTATTACGCCAAGTATTCAAACGAGCACCGATCCACATCCAGTCAGCTTCATTGTGAAGCTCTCGTCCATACAGTCCCAACGCAACTTACGGTTCGTGATTCTGATTTCATATGAGCAAGTTACGATGATCACAAGTTAGAGTACTATTTAATTAAAACTAAACTAAACTTTAATTAAAAAAAATGGGCCTCACAATTTCAACTTCGGCCCAACTTCCTCCCTTAAGACCCAACCCGATATTGCTTTCTCTTTCTTCTTCCTCATGCCATGAGTTCCAGTATCCCAATCCGCACGCCATTTCCAACTTATTTTGATCATTGTTCTCCATCTTCTCTCCCTTAAAACACTAACTGATAGTACCATTAGCATCTCCTATAAAATCTCCACCGTTTCATGTCTTTAAACCCAAGCTCGATCTCTGCCCTTCTGTCGTGGTTTCACACCTGAAAAACTCGCCGTATTGGGAAAACTCACGACACCCTTTTCTCACCGAACGAATACACTCCCATCCCTTCATGAACCCACGTACCACCCCACTGTACAAACTCTTTCCCATTTTTTTGGTATGATATTCACTGTTTTTAGTTTCACCGTTCATTTCGTTGTAGACCTTCATCCAAGCTTTCACTAATACCCACAATGCTACAGAACTCCCAGGATATACCCAACTCGCCATCGCTTCCACCTGCCGCTGCTTCAGCTCTGACACGAGCTACATGATGGTAGTGATGCCTTCTCGAACTCCGTCTAACTTTTCATGTCTTTTGATTTTTCTTTGAATTTCGAAGGGGAGGATTTTGCGTTTTTTTCATTTTCTGGAGTGGCGGCTCATATTTTCAATGTTTTGCTGGACATTCCGTTAGGTCTTAAGGCTTACGTGGTGCCATTTTTATTTAAGAAAAGGAAAAAGAGAAGGGTCCTCGTGTATATTGCCTGATCATGTATTTATATACTTTTAGTTGGGTGTGTTGTGGAGTTGGTAATCTTTATGGTTAAGAAATAGGCTACGCTGACCTAGGGTAGGTAGCTTATGAGTGGTGGATGACAAAAGAGGGGTGCGTATACACTTAAGGTCCAAGAAAACTCAATTATCATATAAGTTTACATTACGAAATATGTGTGCTTCGTTACTTACATTTTCGTTCATGTCGGGCCGCTACAGACAGAAGTAAGAGTACAGTCGTGCTCAGTGAGGTGTCACGATCCCGGAAATATAATAATACCGGTAGATTGACTCATATTTTGAAACCTCAAAATGTTGATTACAGGGTGCGAAATACTTTAAATAAAAAGTCGCTTATTAAATTAATTAAAAATTACAGAAAAATTCTAAAAATTAATTTATCGTTATGTCACAAAATAACCTTGTCTAAATTCAAACCCGATCTCTAGTTATATCGAATAACCCATTACAGTCGATAACGATTCTATAACGACTATTTTAAAATTTGATTTGGACATATCTTAAAATCCACACGACGAAATCCTGATTTTTCTCTTCCACTAGAAAGATATTCTCCACCAGCTCTACCCGTTTCCTGTTTCACAGAAATCCGGCTTAAAACGAATCATGTACATTCAGTTGAAGATCGAATCGCCAATTTACGATCTGCAGCGCCATTTCAAGCTCGATTATAATTATATTATAATTCCTCGTTCAAACTGTCGTCGTTTAAATATATTTGCTAATATAATTCAACTCCTAACTGATATATATATTTTAAATAAACCAAATTACACCATACTGTGAATTTCACTATTTTTGATTATTACTGAATTAAATATGTTATTTAATTTATTATTTTAATTAAATATTTACCATTATTTAATTCCATGACCATTAAACCCTTTTAAATAACCATTTATATAATTAAATTAATTAATTATAATACCTCTGCCAATGCGGGTCATTACAATCTTTTCCACTTAAAATAATTTCGTTCTCGAAATTGCTAAAAGTAGAGAATGACCCTATCGACTGGTTAGAATTTATTTGTTCACTTTTCAACTTCAGTTTCAACTGAACCAATTTCATTACTAATTAATTCTTATCAACGAAAATTTTTCAAAAATCCTGAAAATTTTCTATCGCCTTAACTCTTCGAAAAATTTCGCCAGCACCTCCTTTGTACTGGTCAATCGGTCAAACTCCAACTCGCCTCTCTGGGCCATCTCCAACCCCAAAGAAAATCAAACAGCCAAGCGGCTTGCCAATTCGGCTCATAAATCTTATATCCAATAGAAATATAAACTTGTACCTTTTTGTAGGCATATCATTATATCCTTTCCACCTGTTATCAATTCAGCGGATATAAGGGTCATCCCAATCAAATTCCAATCTGCTTTTATCCACAACACAACCATTCGCTTATATCCGAGCCAAATATCATTTCAACTCGAGTTTCTTCTCGATTCCCAACTCTTAACTTGATTATCACATTACTCTTCAAATTTGAATCTCATAATCCAATTTGTCTTTGATATCATTCTAATTCAATCTCAGTTACCACTTTACTGACTTTACTTTAATTCAAATTTGCTTTCACAAATTTCTGTTAAATTTGTTTTTAATTCAAACAGTCTTTCCCTAGGAGTTTTTAAACAGTTTACTCTTTTCAAAAATCAATTTTTCCTTTTGAACATGTCACTGAGCCCTTAATTAATATTCCACTAGTTAAATCACTTCTCTACTTCTTTATCAATATTTGTTAACCAAATATTTTCAATAACCATATTGGCCTTTTATGTTATTTGGAAAATATTTCCGAATATCGCCTTCCTTTATTTTCTAAATCAATAACCTTTATAATCCTATTTATAATTGGAAAATACTCTAATTACTTATCTCTTTTCTGATCTCATTTATTTCTATACTTAGGAAGTATTTATTTTTCTATTTCCATGTTTACATATATTTGGGTTAAAACAGATGTTGTGTAAATCATCGCTACGACAACCCAAATACTATATTCAACTAACTCTTATTCAACATTGATCTTCGACCCTGAAATCTCACTATTTATTTATTAATAATGAAATCAATCAAGTTGGGGTATAACTACCTCTCAGACCTTGACTGAATAACATTTATAACATCAAAACAGATATGACTACTTACTCGAATAATCAATACCATACAACTACTTATTCACCTTTAAACACGTGTACGCTTCCTCTTTCTATTTTTACAAGATTTTATCCTTAGTCTACATTTTTGATTTTACTATTCTATTTCTAAGTTCGTTTCCTTATCGATTTCTGTATATATATATCGATACATTGGTTTCTAACTATCAAATTATCTTAAAAATATTCTAACTCCTTAAATTCCCGGAAAAATTCGCCATAACCTACTTTGTACTTGGAGCATCGGGATATTTCAAATAGCCTCCCATGGCCCTTACCACCCAAAAGAAAAAGAAAAAGCCAAGCGGCTAGCCGATTCGACGCATAAAATCTCATATATGAATTAAATACATACCTTTTCGTCGAGCATTCTATTTATATACCGTCATACCCTATCCATACCTATCTCATGTATATTTATATATGCCAATCTATTTTAACTATACCGGATCGTTTTAACTCAATTCGTTAATTAATTTGTTAATTAACTCTTTAGTCTATCTTACTTTTATATTTGAACATGACATGTTCAAATATATTTAACTTGCTTATTAACTAATTTGAATCCGAATTTCAAATTTAAGTTCTATATTCGATTTCGAATATCCATTTACAAATCCAATTCACCTTTCAAAGTTCAACTTCAAATTCAAAACTCGATTAACTAATTTCCCTTCGATATAGTTAATTTTATTCAATTTCTATTCAAATTTTATATCACTTCTATTATTCAAATTCTATATATTAAATTATATTCAAATTCTATATATTAAATTCCATTCAAATTCTATAGTTTAAATTCCATTTGAATTCTATATTCAAATTCCATATATTCAAATTTTATATTTGAATTCCATTTGAATTCTATATTCAAATTCCATTTCACTTCCATTGAATTTCGTATATTCAAACTCCCTTTGAATTTCTATATTCAATTTCTATTTCACTTCCATTGAATTTCATATATTCAAACTCCCTTTGAATTTCTATATTCAAATTCCATTTCACTTTCAATATTCAAATCCTATATTTTCAAACTCCATTGATTTATATATTCCAATTCCCATTTCAACTCTATTTGAATTCTATATTCAATTCCTATTTCAAATTCTATTTTCAAATTCTATTTTCAAATTCCATTTCAATCTATTTGAATTCTATATTCAAATTTCATTTCAAACTATTTGAGTTCTATATTCAAATTTCATTATTACTCTATATGAATTCTATATTCAATTTTCCATTATTTAAATCTTCTTTATTCAAATCTCATTTGAATTTCTATATTCAAATCCCCTTTGATTTTTCTTTATTCAAATTCCTTTTCAAACTTTCTTATTTACTTTCTATGTTTGAACTTCCTTTATTCATTCTTTATTATAAATCCCATTTGAAATTCAACACAACTTGTCTTTCCCAAAACAATTTCAAAACAAAATCTCTGGTAGTAATTCGTCACTTACAACTCGAAAATGAATACTGATGATGCAGCTGTCATCATCAGAATCTATTTTCCAGTGATCGAAGTGAGTTCAATACTATAAAACCATTTCTAAACATTTCCACTTTGAAATTCATTTCAAAATATAATTCACACTGTTTGTAAAACAATTTAAAATCTCCCAGGATCTTAAATTTTCCTTATTTTTAATCCAAATCCATTTACAAACACTTATCCAATTCTACAGAGTTTTGATTCAATTTCTAGTTTAAATTTCAGATTTAACTCATCTGATTTCACGTATTTCACTTATATGAATTCTGATTGGTTACTTACATAACCATTTAATTTATAATCTTTCTCGATTATAATAACAACCAATATATCCACTATATTATAACCATTCCAGTATAAATCCTTTATATCAAAATATAATTAGGGTAAATTATTTCGTTTTCCCTCCTTTCAAACCATATCATGACGGTTCATCATGTTCGAGTGTTGAAACACCCCACCTCCGTTAGGGTCACTCTCAAAGGGAATGCCCTAATTTAGGTGGAGGTTTATAAGTATAAGTCACAGATATACAAGACAGATATAAGAACACATATTTGTAAACAGCGGAAAAGCAACAACTTTTATTTCATAAAAGCAAATACGTATTACAAAACATCCCCATGATTGTCTTACATCTTTTTCCAAAAACATAACATAACACTTTCATAATCTGCCTTGAGTACATTATTTAAAGAAGCATAAATAAAACATAGATAAACTGCAAAAGTCCCCATAGTGGATTGTCCAAAGCCATAGTTCAAAACAGGAAAGTCCAAGCAATACATTTCTCTTCTTCAAGCTGGATGTTAAGGTTGGTCAAGCTGTTGTGTTCCCTCCCTGTGGACCTGGGGGGGGGGGGGGAACGGAAGAAAAGAAGACGAAAGAAAAGTAGAGTCAGACATAAAGCCTGAGTAAGTCTAGTACTATTTTGTCTATGAATAAAGAACTGGGTATGATAAGTATAAACAAGAAGTGGAAAAGCACTCTAACTTGGTTAAGTTGTCTAGGGTCGAATATACTATCGTACCCCATGTAAATCTCTGAACCCGTATTAACTAGTTTCCAACTGGCACCCCATAATCAGGGTGATGTGATCCATTCTACGATGATCGGCTCCTATTCGCATAGTTACATGTGTCTTACGGCCCCCGATGTTGTAGTTACCTATGCTGGTCCCACCATAGGGTGTATCAAGTCCCATGGCGGCGGCCCGACACAATCCTAGAATGCACAGGTATGCTACTGGTGTCCAGTGCCTTATTTTTCTGCGCCGGAGTGTGTGCACGCCCGCACCCCGTTAGAACCTACACTGCTACACCACCGCCGTCGATTTGACCTCTTACAATCAGCCCAGTAATCGTGCCCCACCCTGCCTAGTTTGAGGGTATCCTGATACACCTTCTAGGGTTACTGCTGAAAAGGGTCCCCCGTTACTAGGTTTTCTATCTCTAGCCAACATGCTAAGTTGGTTAAGTGTTTTCTAACCTAACCCCCACCAGTCCGTTTAATTTAGCATGTTCTATTTTGATTAAGTCTTTAGTTCACTTAATCCTAACAATCCTGACTCAGCCTTAATTGTCTTATTAAGGCCCTGACCTCTCACATTAGACAGGTATTGTTGTGGCTGCCTGTTGCTGGTTGGTTCCGGGCAGTCTTACGCCACAACTCAGTCTAACCTCGGGTCCTTATTGGGCTCCATGTTTAACCTCCCACATTGGATAGGTATTGTTGTGACTACTGGACAGCCGGGCGGTTCCGGGCAGGTTTACATCACAACTCAATCCAACCTCGGGTTAAACACATCGTATGTTCTACATTTACATATTTTGTCTTTCTTCTTTATTTTCTTATATGTAAATATTTGCGGCCCATTATTAAGTTAATGGTGTAAAGGTTACACCAATCATGGGCCCAACCCATACTTGAATTTGGGCCCTCTTACTTTATATTTTCATTTATTAATTAGTTTGGCCCAACGTTATTTTCCCCCGTTTAATACGTTCGTTTATATGTTGGGCTTAACCTTTTTAAGCCCAACTTAGCCATGCGAAAGAGGGGAGGCTTAAAGCGTGATTTCATACAAAAAAAGGGGATTGTGAGCGCATGAACTTGCAATGTGACGTTGGAACTACAAAAGAGAAACTGGTGTACTTGCATAGTAGTAACATATACTTTGGTCATAAAGCATAGGTGACATGAATCAAACCATGTAAACTTGTAGTTAAGATGAGAATCTAAATTAGGTGTCACATAGTCTTAACTACAACATAGACCTATGTTCTTATTTAGGCATAATGTCAAACATAAACAAATCATGTTCATAAGGTTTCTACATGTTTACAAAGGGGATTACTTTGTTACTAACACAAAAGCATAGTTCAACTTAATCATGATTTAAGTCTAATCACATAACGATGGTATAAATATACTTATGCATAAATATTCCTAAACATGGTGTTTGCTTTATTCAAGCAAACTTGCAAAAAGGGATTTTCGAGTCTAACCTAGCCATGTCTCACATATGTCATCATATAATTCTTGCTAACAATATAGAACTAACATGGTTTTCAATTATGTCAAATATCAATCGTAGCCTAGTCACATTCATAAGTCTGCACATAGGTTTTCTAATACAAAGCATGGCTTAATACATAGACCATGATGCCCAATTATCAACATAATTTCATATGGATTATAACAACCTAAACTTATTCCAATTTCCTCACAAAAATGATGTTTGTATAAAAATACACATTATGATGGCATAGTAGCAAAACCCCAAACTTGCATGATTTTCAATTTAACAACTACATACATGTAGCTTCAACATAAATTACATATTTTGCGAATATCCAAACGTCATACTTGCATAAAACTACCGCATGTAGTTTTTCATAATGAATAACATAATTCAAGAATATCCAAACGTATACAATATTCCAACGCACAAATATGAATTACTTTATCGCCACAAATCAAGTATACATATCAACACAATTATTTGTTCATACCAAAGTAATACTCTACTTACAATGGTGTGGCGAATTCTCTAATTTAGGGATTTGAAGATGCGGTTTGATTTGATTGAGTTGCTTTATGCCTTAGAATTTTGCCTCCTAATCCTCTCTCCAATTGGTGGCTACCCCTAGTCGTTCCTCAGCAACATGGCGGCTTTGTTCTTATTTTTGAATGAATAGATTAGGGTTAGTCTAGGGTTGTTTTTATAGGGGAAATGAACTGATTAGGACCATTGATGTTGCCTGGATTGATCGTAGCCATTCATCCTAAGGAGAGACCAATTAGAGCCTGCCACCTAGCCCTAATGACAAAGCAGACCACAGAAAATCGACCAACAGAGAATAGGCCAGCCGGGTTAGACTGGGTTCGACCTGGCCCTGGACCAGGTCGACATGCCTGTCGACAGCCCTGTCGACAGCCCTGTCGACCTGGTTAGACCAGGTCGACAGCCTAGTCGACTTGGTGCACCAGGCGGGCCTTTTTTTTTCCTGACCAATCGGGCCCCATTTTTCAAATTTAGCTTATTTTATTCTGTTTGAATTTTAAATTTAATTCAGAAACTTCCGAAGGCCATATCTTCTTCATACGGACTCCGTTTTTCGAAAACTCGGACTCTATTTCGCGTATTTTTCCGAGACGAACGCAATGGCGTATCCCGTTTCCCTTATTTCTTTGATTTCAAATTAATTATACTTTAATTTGTTAATTTCACAGTTATAGAATTCGCGGGGTGTTACATTCTCCCCCACTTAAAAGGATTTCGTCCCCGAAATCTTCAAGTTAGGAGGAATGTATATCCTAACATCCAATCATCCATCTACTCATCCATCAAACACGAGCATCCATTGTCCTTAAAAGACTTCTAATGCTTCATGATCATATGCGAAGTGTGTGTGTACATGTACTTATCTAATGCAAAATCAGGCGGTCTACTGATTCAGTTGACCTCCTTAATGCGGATTACGTAAGTGCCATGAATCCATCATGTATGCAAATTTTCCTATTCTTGATTCTACATGAGTGCACAATCATTCAATACAAATGCAACATCCATATGACAACACATTAAAATTCAACCACATATGAATGCAAACATATATGCATATGCAATATGAAGTGACTGAGCCGATCTAAGACCTAGATTGTGTGTGTATATGCAACCACGAGCAACCACTAGCAATCACTTGCAACCACTTGCAACCATCATCCATAACATGTTTCAATTACATGTTTCCATCCAAAAGGTTTCTACCTAAAAGATAAGGTCGAGGAAATATACCTAAAAAGATAGATAAAAGCGCAACTTAAGGAAAATGAAAGATCAAGGATGTACCCTCGAACAGAAAAGGGTAGGCTGTACGGATTCTAGCTTCAGTTTCCCAAGTCGCGTCTCCCTCGGCGTCGCTCCACTGAACTTTGACGAGTTTGACTTCACGGTTGCGTAGCTTCTTCACTTCCGTTCCCAAGATGCGGGTTGGAACTTTTCTTATGGTTGCTTCACGCTCCACTTCGGCCTCTTCTAGGACATTTGGCTCTACCACTTCAACAGACTCATGTAGACATTTTCGGAGATGTGAAACGTGAAAAACGTTGTGCACTCCAGCCAACTTCTCGGGTAGCTCTAATCTATAGGCCATTTTCCCAATTTTCTCGATGATAGGGAACGACTCTACGAACCTTGGCGCTAGCTTTCCTGTGGTTCCAAAACGAACAACGTTTCTTAGTGGTGATACCTTGAGAAAAACTCTATCTCCAACCTCAAATTCAAGGTCGATCCTTCTCTTGTCGGCATAGGACTTCTGTCTGTCTTGGGCCGTCTTCATCCTTCTTCGTATTAAGTCTACTTTCTCTGAAGTCTCTCGGATCATATCTGGTCCAAGTATGAGCTTATCAGTAGACTCCCACCAACAAGTGGGCGATCGACACGGTCTTCCATATAAAGCTTCGAAGGGCGCCATTCCGATGGTTGCTTGATAGCTGTTGTTGTAGGCAAATTCCACCAAAGGAAGGTGGTCTTCCCATGTCCCTCCGAAGTCCAGGACGCATAGCCTTAAAAGGTCTTCCAAAACTCTGTTCACTCTCTCTGTTTGGCCGTCGGTTTGGGGATGATAGGCTGTGCTCAAGCATAACTGCGTTCCTACTGCTTCTTGCAGACTCCGCCAAAATTCACTGGTGAAAATGGGGTCTCGGTCACTAACAATGCTAGATGGTATTCCATGGAGTCGAACGATTTCCTTGAGGTAAAGTGATGCTAGGGATGAGGCAGTTCTTTTACTTTTGACAGGTAAAAAGTGGGCGCTTTTAGTAAGCGTATCCACTATTACCCAAATGCTAGTGTTGCCTCTCCTAGACCTAGGCAGCCCATCGATGAAGTCCATTGAGATGCTATCCCATTTCCACTGCGGGACCTCCAAAGGATGTAGCAGTCCGCCAGGCTTTTTCTGTTCCGCCTTAACCTGTTGGCACACCATACACTTAGAAACGAACTCTGCCACGTCCTTTTTCATGCCGTTCCAGAAGAAAGTCCTTTTTATGTCTTTGTACATTTTATCTCCGCCTGGGTGTATCGTCATCTTAGAGTGATGTGCTTCCTCGAGAACCTTCTTTACTAAATCTTTCGTCTGTGGGACGCATAGTCTTCCGTCTCGCCTTAGCAAACCCTTATCGTCGATGGAGTATCTGTTGAGGTGACTTGAAGTCTCACCCCTAATTAGCCTATCAATCATTTCCACAAGCTGAGGGTCATCGCGTTGTGCTGACCCTACTAAATCCACTAAATTTGGGCGCACTTCGAGAGATGCTAGCAAACCTGGTACGAAATCGGAGGAGGGCCTAAAGTCGAAGCTGGCTATAAACTCTAGGCTTTGTCTTTCAACAAACAACGGGCTTAGGGTCAATTTCTTTCGGCTCAACGCGTCTGCCACTACGTTGCCTTTGCCCGGAGTGTAGGAGATTTCGAAATCGTACGAGGCAAGAAACTCCATCCATCTTTGTTGCCTCAAGTTAAGATCCTTCTGCAAGAAAAGATATTTCAACGATTTATGGTCAGTGTAAAGTTCGAACTTCTCACCTAGGAGATAGTGTCGCCAAGACTTGAGTGCAAAGACTATGGCGGCTAACTCAAGATCGTGGGTTGGGTAGTTCTTTTCGTGCACTTTCAACTGCCTCCCGCCATAAGCTACTACCCTTCCTTCTTGCATTAAGACGGCGCCTAGCCCTGTCCCACATGCATCCGTATAAACAGTGAACATTTTGCTCCCATCTGGCAGCGTCAAAACTGGGGCTGTTGTAAGATCCCTTTTCAGTCGTTGGAAAGCAAATTCGCAATCCAAATCCCAATTGAACACTAGATTCTTCTTAGTCAATTTCGTGAGCGGAGCTGAGATTTTCGCAAAATCCCTTATGAATTTTCGATAGAAACCCGCTAGTCCTAGAAAGCTTCGGAGCTCAGTTGCATTCCTTGGTGTCTTCCAATCCTGTACCGCCACTACCTTAGCAGGGTCCACTGCTAACCCTTGTTTGGATACTATGTGCCCAAGGAACCTCACCTCTTCTCTCCAAAAGTGGCATTTGGAGATTTTGGCTTTTAGTTGATGGACTCGCAAAGTTTCCATGATTGCCCTTAAGTGTTGAGCATGTTCCTCTTCACTCTTTGAGAAGATAAGGATATCATCTACGAAGACCACTACGTATTTGTTGAGGAAATCTCTAAATACCCTACTCATTAGGTCCACGAAGTAAGCAGGTGCATTTGTCAAGCCGAAAGGCATGACAAGCCATTCAAAGAAGCCGTCTGGGGTTCTGAACGCCGTTTTATCGATGCTGTCTTCAGCCACCCTTAGCTGATGAAAACCGGTTGCTAAATCGAGTTGGGAGAAAACAGACGCTCCTACAAGCTGGTCAAACAAATCGTCAATTCTAGGGAGAGGGTGCCTATTCTTTTTCATTAGCTTGTTGAGATCCCTATAGTCAACACATAGTCGGAGTGATCCATCCGCCTTTGTAGCAAACACCACTAGAGCGCCCCATTCTGAAATGCTCCTCCTAATGAACCCCTTTTCTAGAAGCTCTTTAATCTGTTTACTGATCTCTTTCCTTTCTCGTGGAGCCATGTGTCTGACGGGCAACGCAACGGGCTTTGCATTATCTACAAGATATATGCGGAAGTCTATTTCCCGCTTCGGAGGCAAGCCCTTCACCTCTTCGAAGACATCCGGATATTCCCGGACCACTTTAACTAATTGCAAATTTTCAACAGAGGCATCTAGCGATTCAAGATAACTAAGCATAACCGCATACGAGGGATTACAAGAAATTTCCAAAGTATTACCGAGTTGGGTTAGGAGCCTAACAACCCTTTTCTCACAATCAAGGATGGCCCCATTACTGGATAGCCAATCCATACCCAAAATCAAACCATAACCCGAAAGCCCAAAACAAAGGCACTACATTGAAATTCTACACTTAGAATAGAAATTTTCAATCCCACACAGATCATAGACAAATGAGCTGGGCCCCCAATTGGGTTTGAAACAATTAAGGGGTCCTCTACCATACTAGTTTTTAGGTGCAGAGATTCTACTAAAGCAGACAAGATAAAGGAGTGTGATGCGCCAGAATCAAATAAAGTGCGAACGGGGTGATCATAAAGATAAACTACGCTTTCTACAGAAGTATTGATACCTCGCTGTTGCAGAGGTGGCGCTTCCAGCACATGAACCTGTGCCCCTGGGGTGGATCCAGCCCTCTGCCCCTGTCCTCGTTTCTTTGGGCAGTCCTTAGCCCTATGGCCTGTCTCACCGCAAGAAAAGCACCCACCATTCTCCTTGGCCTTCTTTTTCCAGCAGTCCTTTACTAAGTGCCCCACTTTGCCACAGAAATTGCACTTCCTCTTCTCTTTGTTGCCTTTCCCGCCTTTCTTAAAGTCTGTCTTTTTAGGTTGCAAACCCTCTTTCTTTGCTTGAGAGCTTTCTGCCTTTGTCTCCTTCTTGCCCTTATCCTCTTCATTCAGCAATGCCATTTGCACCAATCTTTCATACGTGGCTCCCATGGGTATATGGGTCATGGCCAAACTGTGTAATGGCTCATTCAACCCTTTGACGAAACGGAGAGCCTTCTTGTGTGGGGTGTTGACTAGGTCAAGCCCAAACCTAGCCAGCTCATCGAACTGATTCACATATTCTCTGACTGTCTTGTCCCCTTGCTTAAGAAATAAGAATTTTTCCAACTGCAAACTTCTTTCCGCATCTGAGAGAAATTTAGTCTCAAACCTTGCCCTAAAGTCCTCCCATGTCTCCACTGGTCTTTCAGCATTAGTGACTTCCCACCAGTAGGAAGCCTCGCCCTTCAATAGCCACACTGCCAATTGTACTTTTTGTCTATCCTCTACCTCAAAGATGATGAATAGGTCCTCCGTTTCCTTCAGCCAATTTCCAGCTGCCACGAAGGACTCAGTTCCATGGAAATCCCTCCCTCCCATAGCTTTAAAATCTTTACATATCTTAGCAAACGTGTTTCCCCGTGGAGGAGGTAGAGGAAAAGGTGCTGCTGCAGCTGCATGATTTCCCGCAGCTGGGGGAGGAGGAATGGTAGGACCTGGCTGAGTGGCTCTTGCTTCTAAGAACCGTCTAAACCAACCAGGTATTGGCACCCCTTCCGGCAAGTTAAGATCTTCGGACATGCTGAAACAAAAAGGATAGATTCAAAACGAAGGATAAGAGATAGCACCTATGGCTTTGGGGAGTGGACTTTGCCTTTTTTAAAATAAAATAATATTTTTCTTTAAAAATGCTTCTTTAAATTTCCTTTTTGAAAATAATTTTTCAAAACTTTTTATCTTATCTGGTAAACCTATGCTCTGATACCAAGTGAAACACCCCACCTCCGTTAGGGTCACTCTCAAAGGGAATGCCCTAATTTTGGTGGAGGTTTATAAGTATAAGTCACAGATATACAAGACAGATATAAGAACACATATTTGTAAACAGCGGAAAAGCAACAACTTTTATTTCATAAAAGCAAATACGTGTTACAAAACATCCCCATGATTGTCTAACATCTTTTTCCAAAAACATAACATAACACTTTCATAATCTGCCTTGAGTACATTATTTAAAGAAGCATAAATAAAACATAGATAAACTGCAAAAGTCCCCATAGTGGATTGTCCAAAGCCATAGTTCAAAACAGGAAAGTCCAAGCAATACATTTCTCTTCTTCAAGCTGGATGCTAAGGTTGGTCAAGCTGCTGTGTTCCCTCCCTGTGGACCTAGGGGGGGGGGAACGGAAGAAAAGAAGACGAAAGAAAAGTAGAGTCAGACATAAAGCCTGAGTAAGTCTAGTACTATTTTGTCTATGAATAAAGAACTGGGTATGATAAGTATAAACAAGAAGTGGAAAAGCACTCTAACTTGGTTAAGTTGTCTAGGGTCGAATATACTATCGTACCCCATGTAAATCTCTGAACCCGTATAAACTAGTTTCCAACTAGCACCCCATAATCAGGGTGATGTGATCCATTCTACGATGATCGGCTCCTATTCGCATAGTTACATGTGTCTTACGGCCCCCGATGTTGTAGTTACCTATGCTGGTCCCACCATGGGGTGTATCAAGTCCCATGGCGGCGGCCCGACACAATCCTAGAATGCACAGGTATGCTACTGGTGTCCAGTGCCTTATTTTTCTGCGCCGGAGTGTGTGCACGCCCGCACCCCGTTAGAACCTACACTGCTACACCACCGCCGTCGATTTGACCTCTTACAATCAGCCCAGTAATCGTGCCCCACCCTGCCTAGTTTCAGGGTATCCTGATACACCTTCTAGGGTTACTGCTGAAAAGGGTCCCCCGTTACTAGGTTTTCTATCTCTAGCCAACATGCTAAGTTGGTTAAGTGTTTTCTAACCTAACCCCCACCAGTCCTTTTAATTTAGCATGTTCTATTTTGATTAAGTCTTTAGTTCACTTAATCCTAACAATCCTGACTCAGCCTTAATTGTCTTATTAAGGCCCTGACCTCTCACATTAGACAGGTATTGTTGTGGCTGCCTGTTGCCGGTTGGTTCCGGGCAGTCTTACGCCACAACTCAGTCTAACCTCGGGTCCTTATTGGGCTCCATGTTTAACCTCCCACATTGGATAGGTATTGTTGTGACTACTGGACAGCCGGGCGGTTCCGGGCAGGTTTACAACACAACTCAATCCAACCTCGGGTTAAACACATCGTATGTTCTACATTTACATATTTTGTCTTTCTTCTTTATTTTCTTATATGTAAATATTTGCGGCCCATTATTAAGTTAATGGTGTAAAGGTTACACCAATCATGGGCCCAACCCATACTTGAATTTGGGCCCTCTTACTTTATATTTTCATTTATTAATTAGTTTGGCCCAACGTTATTTCCCCCCGTTTAATACGTTCGTTTATATGTTGGGCTTAACCTTTTTAAGCCCAACTTAGCCATGCGAAAGACGGGAGGCTTAAAGCGTGATTTCATACAAAAAAAGGGGATTGTGAGCGCATGAACTTGCAATGTGACGTTGGAACTACAAAATAGAAACTGGTGTACTTGCATAGTAGTAACATATACTTTGGTCATAAAGCATAGGTGACATGAATCAAACCGTGTAAACTTGTAGATAAGATGAGAATCTAAATTAGGTGTCACATAGTCTTAACTACAACATAGACCTATGTTCTTATTTAGGCATAATGTCAAACATAAACAAATCATGTTCATAAGGTTTCTACATGTTTACAAAGGGGATTACTTTGTTACTAACACAAAAGCATAGTTCAACATAATCATGATTTAAGTCTAATCACATAACGATGGTATAAATATACTTATGCATAAATATTCCTAAACATGGTGTTTGCTTTATTCAAGCAAACTTGCAAAGAGGGATTTTCGAGTCTAACCTAGCCATGTCTCACATATGTCATCATATAATTCTTGCTAACAATATAGAACTAACATGGTTTTCAATTATGTCAAATATCAATCGTAGCCTAGTCATATTCATAAGTTTGCACATAGGTTTTCTAATACAAAGCATGGCTTAATACATAGACCATGATGCCCAATTATCAACATAATTTCATATGGATTATAACAACCTAAACTTATTCCAATTTCCTCACAAAAATGATGTTTGTATAAAAATACACATTATGATGGCATAGTAGCAAAACCCCAAACTTGCATGATTTTCAATTTAACAACTACATACATGTAGCTTCAACATAAATTACATATTTTGCGAATATCCAAACGTCATACTTGCATAAAACTACCGCATGTAGTTTTTCATAATGAATAACATAATTCAAGAATATCCAAACGTATACAATATTCCAACGCACAAATATGAATTACTTTATCGCCACAAATCAAGTATACATATCAACACAATTATTTGTTCATACCAAAGTAATACTCTACTTACAATGGTGTGGCGAATTCTCTAATTTAGGGATTTGAAGATGCGGTTTGATTTGATTGAGTTGCTTTATGCCTTAGAATTTTGCCTCCTAATCCTCTCTCCAATTGGTGGCTACCCCTAGTCGTTCCTCAGCAACATGGCGGCTTTGTTCTTATTTTTGAATGAATAGATTTGGGTTAGTCTAGGGTTGTTTTTATAGGGGAAATGAACTGATTAGGACCATTGATGTTGCCTGGATTGATCGTAGCCATTCATCCTAAGGAGAGACCAATTAGAGCCTGCCACCTAGCCCTAATGACAAAGCAGACCACAGAAAATCGACCAACAGAGAATAGGCCAGCCGGGTTAGACTGGGTTCGACCTGGCCCTGGACCAGGTCGACATGCCTGTCGACAGCCCTGTCGACAGCCCTGTCGACCTGGTTAGACCCGGTCGACAGCCTAGTCGACTTGGTGCACCAGGCGGGCCTTTTTTTTTTCCTGACCAATCGGGCCCCATTTTTCAAATTTAGCTTATTTTATTCTGTTTGAATTTTAAATTTAATTCAGAAACTTCCGAAGGCCATATCTTCTTCATACGGACTCCGTTTTTCAAAAACTCGGACTCTATTTCGTGTATTTTTCCGAGACGAACGCAATGGCGTATCCCGTTTCCCTTAGTTCTTTGATTTCAAATTAATTATACTTTAATTTGTTAATTTCACAGTTATAGAATTCGTGGGGTGTTACAACTGTTTACAAAATCCATACCGATACAGTGGATCAAACTGATCGACCTGAACTCATAAACAACTCTACCAATAAATCTCCACAATATAAAATTATTTTTATATCATATAACAAATATGTTGAAGCGTATATATACACTCAACTCAATCTAGGGTATTACTAACCCTACCTCTACCGAGTCACGCCACAGAGCCAAGGTAAATACTTAAAATAAGCTCTGATACCAACTGAAATGACCCGGATTTTGAGCGACTTTGGTTATCGACATAAACTGGATGTCGATAACCAAAACATCGAAAAATACCAGTCATTAGTGAAAGAAATTAGAGGGTGAGGAAAGATAAGATAGAAAATTAGAATAGTAGAAGAAGAAGAATACAACATCAGAGTAACACGTATCTCACAACGGAACGAATAAATATATTTCATAACATAACTTTGAAATACAAATCTATACTTGAATATACATATCATTATCAAAGTACAACACTTACAACACAGCGGAAATAATTATATCTATAATGATCCTGAAGCCTCCTGCTCCAAGCTCTTCCAGTATATCTGTAAATCCTGACTACTTGACTGCCCATACAAATTTAGGCACCCAAGAGTTTAGGGAAAACAACAAAGTAAACTCCGGGTCAGTCATGGGACTGGTATGAGTAAAACAGTTTAAAACAGTTTGAACAAGTAAACGATATCTCATAAGACCACGCCGTATAACGGAACGGGTTTTTCCCTTATGAGAATCCAAAATATCTTTATATCAAAACCTTTTGATATTATAGTAATGTCTATCAACACAATATAATAATCATCTAGTAGAACGCTTTCATCTCACGTTCTACATATATAGTATACAATCAAAACCGCAAGCACGTATTGGGTAATGGATTTCCAACTATGACAAGGTATGGAACCACATTTCGCTAGTGTACCTCTAGAGAGGAATACACTGGGTTCAACAAGAACATCTTTCAACCCGGCCACACATGACCGACCACTCATTTGCTTGAGCGTATCGAATGTATATCACCAACAGTTGGGATCAGCAACCGTTTACCGAATGGGACAGCATCAACAATAGATTTTTAGAAGTAAATGAAACTCTAGATCAGGTGATTATACACCCTACTTCGGTGCGACCGACTTAGCCATGCTGCCTGCCCGATTTCTGTCATTTACCGGATGTGAGGCTAGAAGCTGCGCTTTATCATCACACCAGATTCACTTTGAATGTCACATTGTCAAAGCCATCAAATCACTGATTTACGTCCTCAACCATACATTATGTGTTAGCTAAAAGAAGTTTCCTTCTCCGCTTCCACTCTTGGTACGGTTGGAGAAATCAATATACGTGATCGTCCGGAAATACTCTGACAGACATCCGTCCATACAAGTCATCCAGGAACAGGATGAACCGAAGGCACTATTCTGTAAACAGGATAGCCCTTGCATAACTCCGTCTTCAATTTCCTTTGGCATATATGATTCGCAACGCTTATGCCAATACAGAGTGGTTCTTTGGATAATAATCCAACCGGTCTCTCCATATTAACAATGTTAAAATGGTCAAAACTTCGATAGTCTGTGATTTAACTATCAAAGAAAAACAGGTGTGCAAACAACGATATTATTTCCAAATGGAAATTTATATCGATCAAACATCATTCAACATTTGTCTCTTTAATTCATTAATTTACTTATCTCCTGTTTCCCTATATTCAATATTTCTTATTTTCTAAATTTGGAAAATATACGTTATTAACAATGGAAAACATTTCCATTTCTTGTTTTCTTTATTAGAAAACATTTCTGATTTCTTATTTGGAAAACATTTCCAAAGCTTCTTTATTGGACTTAGACAGATGTTTTAAACAAACATCGCTATGCCAACTCAAACCATTTCCTTTACTGCCGAACCTTAACTATTCCTTAGTTAAAAACGAAGCCAATCATGTTAGGGTAGAACTACCTCTCAGACCTTAACTGAACAACATTTCTAACTTTGATATAGGCAAAGTTCACTTTATATTCTTTTTACTAACTTCCTTACTTAACCCTCCTTCGAATAGCTATATTCGATTGACTCTTTTCACTTAACTCTATTCGATTAACCCTTATCAATTAACTCTATTGGACTAACACTATTGGATTAACTCTATTTGACTAATGCTATTCATTTACTCATTTCACTTAACTCCTTTCGAATAAACTATATTCGATAACTCCTTTTACTTTCTTCGAATAAACTATATTCAATTAATTCATTTACTTCTATTCGAATAACCTATATTCGATTAACTCCTTTTACTTCTATTCGAATAAACTATATTCGATT
This sequence comes from Allium sativum, assembly GCA_030737875.1. Classification (NCBI taxonomy): domain Eukaryota; kingdom Viridiplantae; phylum Streptophyta; class Magnoliopsida; order Asparagales; family Amaryllidaceae; genus Allium; species Allium sativum. Next base: position 24,997 of record JASFAX010003786.1, read on the forward strand.
AACTCCTTTTACTTTAACTCTAATCGATTAAACTAACATCGATTAACTCCTTTTACTTTAACTCTAATCGATTAAACTAACATCGATTAACTCCTTTTACTTTAACTCTAATCGATTAAACTAACATCGATTAACTCCCAATTGGTTTAGCTCTAACTGATAAACTCTAACAGGTTTAACTCTACGCTTTAACCTAACTGATTTACTCTAACCGATTAACTCTAACTTGTTAACCCTAACTGATTAACTCTGGTTGATTAACTCTAATCAATTAATTCTATTCGATGAATTCTGATCGAATAACTCCTTTTGGCTAAACTATATTTGAATACCCCCTTTTAACTTTATTCGATAACTTCCTTTATTCTATTCGAATAACTAATTCGATTAACTCCTTTTCGAATAAACTATTCATTTATAAAGATTTACTTTTAGTAATGGTTCTTCACTTTACAAATGATTTCCTTTTTATTCTAACTTATCCTTTGATTTTATATATATTTCTTTTGTAAAAATCCCTTTCCTTTTCTATATAAAATCCATCGATTTTATATAAATAATTCATTTTCAAAATACACTTTGAAAATATTCCTTTATCAACATTCGGTATGTTATGGTATTCAACATATCAATTCACGATGATCAGTATCGTCCAAACACATATAATCGACAACAGATTATATATCACATCATATATCAAAATATATGAAAAACAGTAAATAAATGTTGAGGAACCCCGTTGGATTCCTCCAACCTGTTTTCCTACATCACAGATGTTAAACAATATAGATAACATCACTTTTCAGTTCCATATGATATATTCTGTTAAACAGAATCAATATAGAAATTCAACTAACTGACTAGCAGTTCAATCAAACATTCAACACACAGTAAATCAGATAATTTCTAACAGTTCTAAAAATACAACATGAAATTATAAACTGTTCAGAGTTAGTGAGATTTACTCACTTTGGCAGTTCATCGTTAAAGAACGATAAGCTGTTTATTTGATTTGAATCAAACAATTTATTACGCCATGAATTCAAACGACCACCAATCCACTTCCAGTCAGCTTCATTGTGAAGCTCTCGTCCATACAGTCCCAACGCAACTTACGGTTCGTGATTCTGATTTCATATGAGCAAGTTACGTTGATCACAAGTTAGAGTACTATTTAATTAAAACTAAACTAAACTTTAATTAAAAAAAATGGGCCTCACACTTTCAACTTCGGCCCAACTTCCTCCCTTAAGACCCAACCCGATATTGCTTTGTCCTTCTTCTACCTCATGCCGTGACTTCCAGTATCCCAATCCGCACGCCATTTCCAACTTATTTCGAGCATTGTTCTCCATCTTCTCTCCCTTAAAACACTAACCGATAGTACCATTAGCATCTCCTATAAAATCTCCACTGTTTCATGTCTTTAAACCCAAGCTCGATCTCTACCCTTCTGTCGCGGTTTCACACCTGAAAAACTCGCCGTACTGGGAAAACTCACGACACCCTTTTCTCACCGAACAAATACACTCCCATCCCTTCATGAACCCACGCGCCCCCCACAGTACAAACTCTTTCCCATTTTATTTGGTATGTTATTCACTGTTTTTAGTTTCACCATTCATTTCGTTGTAGACCTTCATGCAAGCTTTCACTAATACCCACAATGCTACAGAACTCCTAGGATATACCCAACTCGCCATCGCTTCCACCTGCTGCTGCTTCAGCTCTGACACGAGCTACATGATGGTAGTGATGCCTTCTCGAACTCCGTCTAACTGTTCATGTCTTTTGATTTTTCTTTGAATTTCGAAGAGGAGGATTTTGCGTTTTTTTTCATTTTCTGGAGTGGCGGCTCATATTTTCAATGTTTTGCTGGACATTCCGTTAGGTCTTAAGTCTTACGTAGTGCCATTTTTATTTAAGAAAAGGAAAAAGAGAAGGGTCCTCGTGTATATTGCCTGATCATGTATTTATATACAATTAGTTGGGTGTGTTGTGGAGTTGGTAATCTTTATGGTTAAGAAATAGGCCATGCTGACATAGGGTAGGTAGCTTATGAGTGGTGGATGACAAAAGAGGGGTGCGTGTACACTTAAGGTCCAAGAAAACTCAATTATCATATATGTTTACGTTACGAAATATGTGTGCTTCGTTACTTACATTTTCATTCATGTCGGGCCGCTACAGACAGAAGCAAGAGTACAGTCGTGCTTAGTGAGGTGTCACGATCCCAGAAATATAATAATACCGGTAGATTGACTCATATTTTGAAACCTCAAAATGTTGATTACAGGGTGCGAAATACTTTAAATAAAAAGTCGCTTATTAAATTAATTAAAAATTACAGAAAAATTCTAAAAATTAAATTATCGTTATGTACCAAAAGAACCTTGTCTAATTCAAACCCGATCTCTAGTTATATCGAATAACCCATTACGGTCGATAACGATTCTATAACGACTATTTTAAAATTTGATTTGGACATGTCTCAAAATCCACATGACGAAATCCTGATTTTTCTCTTCCACTAGAAAGATATACTCCACCATCTCCACACGTTTCTTGTTTCACAGAAATCCGGCTTAAAACGAATCATGTACATTCATTTGAAGTTTGAATCGCCAATTTACGAACTGCAGCGCCATTTCAAGCTTGATTATAATTATATTATAATTCCTCGTTCAAACTGTCGTCGTTTAAATATATTTGCTAATATAATTCAACTCCTAACTGATATATATATTTTAAATAACCCAAATTACACCATACTGTGAATTTCACTATTTTTGATTATTACTGAATTATATATATTATTTAATTTGTTATTTCAATTAAATATTAACCATTATTTAATTCCACGACCATTAAACCCTTTTAAATCACCATTTATATAATTAAATAAATTAATCATAATACCTCTGCCAATGCGGGCCATCACAAGAATCTGAAAAATCGAAATTTAATAGCGGGAATCAAAAGTTATGGCTAAATGAATTTTCAGAAAGGTCGTTATGGAATTTATAAAGCCCTTGAAATAGACATTTTGCAAACGACCTCCATTTTCGAAGAAACCACTTTTGTTGAATCCGGGATGTCAAATTATTGCTAGTTTTCAAATTCCATAATTTTTGGAGTTAATATGTGAGCGTGGCAAAGGAAAATGTGTTTGGTTAATTTCAGTAAATTTGGATCGACTGGGAAATGGCCAATTTTCAAATGGTCTCCAAATTCAACGAAACTAGTTTGGTTAGGACCGTATCGTCCAAATATAGCTATATTTATTTTTTTGGAATTTTTGGGATCAGTATGTGGCCCTGGCAAATTGAAATGTACGTTCAAATCCATATTTGAATGTTTTATATTTTAATTTGAAGAAAAACTAACTGAAATAGTCGAATGGGCCTACGAAACATATTCCATTGTTTCCGGAATGGGGGTATTTAGCTGGGACGATAGTTGTTGGGTTTGAAATGGAGCTCGTAAGGACAAAGGGGTATTTTTGGATTTTATAATAAATATAGAAGGGCCAGGCCAATCAGAATTCACCATTATTTTCTCTCTCCCTATCCCTCTGAATCGCGAACGACGAAAACGCCTTCTTCCCTTCCTAGCTCGATTCCTCTTAAACCACTCCACGAATTTAAGTGCCCTAGTTAAACTTTTTGTAGATCTCTCCATCCTCTACAAATCAATATAAGGTTTGAAGATTTTCATTGAGTGGTTGAGGAGATTTGACGCGGGGAAGTTGCCGTGTTTAACCCGCCGCCGCCCCCTCTATACGAAATCGAATTGGGCCCCACCTATATCTTTGGGTGCGCGCCTCCTAGCTCTCCATCGTGGTGAAGCCTGATCGATGAATCGCTACATGGATTGAAATATTTTTGCAAACCTAGTTTTGAACGAATAGGCTGAGGTACGGTTTTTATTTATTTTAACAGATTTCGACAAATAAAAGCGTTGCAAAATTATAAAAATCATATCTTTTTGCTATGTGGTCGAAATCTAGTGAAACAAGAGACCGGGGAATTTTTGGAGCTTCCTACCATTCTTAGAGGAGTGGAACCCAATGTGAGATTTCTAAATTATAAACGATATGGAATGGCGATGTATAAATTATATAATCGATGTCTAAGTTATATAAGCGTTGTACACCTCATGTATAAGCGTTGTATAAATTATATGTACTATGTATAAGTTATATATGCATTATAAAAATTATATGTGCGTTGAATGGAGTTGAAATGAAATTGAAATATATTTATATACGTATAAATATTATATATATATATGTACTCCCCTCGTCCACAGACCATGGACGATATATATTGGTTGTGATTATTTGGATTTTGGTTGACGTGAAATTTGGTTGATAAATGCGAATGGTTGATAATGATTGTATGGGGTTGAAAAAAAATTGGAATTGTTTATGGAAAAATCCATTGTGATATGAAAATGAATCGAAATATTTAGATTATAAGGATAAGTCCCTTAGGGAACGCTGCGAGGTGTAAGGTAGTGCAAGGAGCCGTACTCGGGACAGTGCCAGTTTTAAACCCCCTGTCGTTATGCTACCGAAATTTTCTGAAATATTCATATGTTTGATTTATATTCATGTATTGAAACATATTGATGTGTTGGAAAATATTCATGTTTGAAATAAATTGTTTTAATAATAAAAATCACAAGTTTATAATATATATGGATTGCTAAAAATATTAATGTTTGAAGTGAATTGTGTTAACAATAAAAATCACATTTTTATAATATATATGAATCGCTAAAAATATTCATGTTTGAAATAAAAAATTTAAACAATAAAACTCACATTTTTACTAAATATATGAAGTGTTAAAAATAGACATGTGTCGAAATAAATATTTGTTCGGTAAAAATACTATTTTTATCAAATATAGGAAATGAAAATGGTTTGGAAATCGAAGAGTGGAATATATATATGTATAAATATAATTAAAGTAAAATGAATAACGAAGTTGCAGTTAGTATTTTGAAATCGTGATTTTAAATGATTATTGCAGGAGATCCGACCGTCGGATTTTCCTGAAATCGTAACCATTGGGTCCGCTTTGAAAATATCTTTCCAACGATACCAAAATTTTAAAGGTCCAATGGTTAGATTTTATGAAATGCTAAATACAAATCTGAATGAAAACAACGCCAGAATGGATTATATTAATATATATATATATATATATATAACTAAGTTAAATCAAATAACGACGCTGTAGTTCGTATTTTGAAATCGTAACTTCAAACGATTGTACTGGGAGATCCGACCGTCAGATTTTCCGAAAACTGGAACCGTTGGGTCCGCTTTGAAAAGATCTTTCCAATGATATAAAATATGTAAAGATCCAAAGGTTAGATTTTTAGATATGTGTAAATCAAATCCGGAGAAAAACAGCGCCATTGCCGCTTTATGGCCTGAAGCATCGTTTGAATAAATCGTCTATATTTAAATAAATAAAAATAGCGATAAATCGTTAGAAAATATTATAAAAGATATGTAATGGAAATAAACCGAATTTACTCGGTTTGTTGGATATTTGATGGTTGAATGTATTTGATGTGAAAATTACATTAATGAACTGAATTATGGATGTCAAATAATTTAACCATGGAAATGAATTGATTTGAATTCTAAATATACGTGAATTATTTGAAAAGGCCAAGTTAATTCTCATTTCAAATAATTGATCGACGGTTAGAAGTCGAAGATATGAAGATGGTGCAAGACCGAGGATCTTCACATCGAATGGATGGCTACTGATGCCTTTGATGGGAGTTGCTGCCCTGAAGGGTTTATAGTGGTGGTTGTCTGGACATACTTGTTGATCGTTTGAATGTGCGAGGGCCTCTTTCCTGTATTGGACATACATGAGAGAAATAAGGTGCCTCCGGTTTCGTTCAGACCTAGAACGGACTCGTAAATGGATGTGTGTCTGACGTTGTAGATTGACAACGTGGCATGCAGAGATGCTGTAATCAAGGATTTTGTTGAAACGAAAATTCTTATGGTTGACGTCAAAGCTTGGCATTAAATAGCTAGCTTTGTGTTTAGCGTTGATTCGCGAGCCTCACACCCCGGTATGGACCAGAAACGGGAGAGGACTTCAGGGAGGACATGTGTTTCCTTCTAGCTAGGAGTGGTGTTTTGGGTTTTACACGCCTGAGAATTTTACTTATGTGGATGATGGATAGCGAGGCTCCTCGCTATATCGATCGCTATAGGGCTGATGGTTTGGTCGGTATATGACCAGTTTACGCCCTATAAGGTGGGGAAACGCAGTGTCCAGGCATTTTAATCCACTCTCCGTGGACCGGCCCGGATGATCTAAAGGCTTGACAGAGTACTTGCCTGAGACATGGGCTAGATTGCCTCGAAGAGGTAAGGACGATCCCTTGCCTTGGTTCATGATGGAAATCCAGTTTCCAAATACGACATCGTGTGGTTTTGATTGTACACCTATATATGGTGATAGTGGTATGGGGCATTTATGCCGTCTATGATTGATACTTATGATTGAAATTGTTTTTGAAACATATAAACACTAGTAATAATATCAAATGCGTTTGTTTTATTCGTATCAAACATATTTTGGCCATTATAAGTTAAAACTCTATCCTCCGGTTTGCGTTGCATTATGTGATGGGAACTGAGTCTTATAATGGCTTCATTTTTGTAAAAAGCGTTGCGATGTTTAAATGATTTCTTGTTTTGAGCACTGGAAATCCAATGGAGTAAACCCGTTCCGCATTAGCGGCGTAGTCCTGTGATTGGCTCTATTGTATGATAAGTTTAGTTGATTTCTCATACATCCCATGACTGACTCGTAATTTGTTTCACTTGCAAACTCGGGTGCCCTATTTTCTACACGGGTAGCCTTGTCTTCAGCTTTTAGCAGGCTCTTTCTGGATAGCTATGGAGCTGAAGATAGATTCTATCACTTCTTTCTTTTTATGCTGTTCAGCTCCTGGTGTACATATTATGTTTTGATTCCGCTGTAGACATTTTATGTAAAGCTGAACTGCATTTTGTACTAAGTATGATCCTATATACTATGTAACTCTGATGATTATGTTTATCCAGCGTATTCTGTTATACATTATCTGGTGTATGTATTTATTTCTGTTCTGCTGTTATCTGTTTATGTGTTATATTCCAAAGATTACCATTGCCACCATGGAACGGGGTTTGGGGTTGTCACAACTTGATTGTTGATAATGTCATTTGATTATTGGTTTGATTAATTAAAATTTTGAACCATTACACCAAATTGTATAAAATATTGAACTGAATTGAAAATTGTTTACAAATGCATGCATGTACATATATATGTGTGAATAGGTCATAGCAAGGAGGCTAGAGAAGAGGAATAAATTGTATGCCCGACCAATAGGTACATGTTTACTAATTTATTGGGTTTTGATGATTTTATGAGCCGATTGGCTAGCCACTTGGCTTTTTCTTTTTCTTTTGGATTGATGAGGGCCCTGCGTGGCTAGTTGCGGTTTTAAATATCTTCCGGCACAAAGGAGGTTATGGCGAAAATTTTCAAAAAATTAGGGTGTTAGCCAAATTTTTGAAGAATTTGAAAATTCTTAGAAACTGAAAATTTGAAGAATGAAAGCCAAAATGAAAGTTGAATCGATTAGTAAAACAACTTTCAGCTCCGTTTCTTTTCAAGGGAGAAAAGATTGAAGTGGGGGAGATTGTAACAACCTGGAAAACATAACCAATTTAAATTTTTTATTTTTTCTATTTTAATGAATTTTGAATATATAAAATGATTTATTTTAAATAATAACGACTAGAAATTTATTTTGAATAGAATTAGAACTTATAAATTTATTAAAATCGAAGTTAAATATAAATATTTATTTTAATTATAAAAGGAATTGGAAATGACGCGATAGTTTGAAAATTCGATTTCAAATTTCAAATGAATGTACAAGATTCAAAATAAACCGGATTTTGGTGAAACCAGAAATATTTGAATCTATTTGAAAATATCTTTCCAACGAGTGTGAAAAATCTAGATTTCATAACGGGAATAAAAAGTTATGTCCAGTAGAAAATTCAGAATAGTCGCTATGGAATTTTATATAGTATATAGCCCTTAAAAATAGCGATTTTGCGAACGACCTCCATTTTCGACGAGACCACTTTGTTGGATCCGGAATGTCAAATTATTGCTAGATTCCAATTTTAATAATTTTTGGAACCAATATGTGAGCGTGGGGAATTTAAACGTGTTTTGTCAATTCAGTTTGAATTTAATTGACTGGAAAATGAACGTTTTTCAAACAGTCTCAAAATTCGATGAAATTAGTTTAGTTAGGACCGTATCGTCAAAACATAGCTAGATTTATTTTCTGGAATTTTTGGAGTCCGTATGTGGTCCCAGTAAATTAAAATGTGCGTTTGAATTTAAAATATAATGATTTATATTTTAAATTTAGCGGAAACTGATCGTAACAACCGAATTTGGTTATGAAACATAACTCATTGTGTTCAGAATGAGGGTGTTTAGCTAGGGGTGACAGTCGTTGGACTCGATTTGGAGTTCGTATCAATATGAGGGTATTTTCGGATTTAAAATAATAAAATATAATATAAATTTTATATAACCCCCCATTTTTCCATAAAACCTAATTCCCAAATAGGCCACTATCATTCAAAATGAAGGGTGGAAATTGCTCCATATTTCCCCTCGATTTTTTGCCAAACCCATACGGTATTTTCATACAATTATAAAACGGAAATCCGAGTACTCTCTACCCTTTTCAATCCCATATAAATTTGATCATTTATCGTCGAGTAGTTTGGTAGAATTCTGGGCTCAAAGAGCTGCCGATCATTCATGCATTTCGAGGCCATGGGACCATTGAACGCTGCGCCGCCGCTGTCATAGGTACGGGAGAGTGGCGGCGACGTCGTGGCATATACCGATCAGGGTCCGGCCCCCTGTGGCGTCGCTGGTGGGGGGAAGTTGACGTCGAGCAGTTTTTGGGATTTCCCAGAATTTGAACGAGAGGGATTAGGAAAAGGTAACGATTTTAGTAACATTTAAAACGTTATGAAATATTAATTAATTTAATTAATAACTTGATTAAACTATCCAGTATTTAAAAATACGTATCTTTCTCATACGAGATTGAAATCCAGCGATTTCAGATCCATTGCGTACCAAGAGCTTCGCAAAAAAACTGATTGGGTCCAATTTGGGGCACGTTGGAATTTCGGGCAAATTCAAATTCAAACTGTACTCAAATCATCTGTAAAAGACTAGAGGAGTGGAAACAAACATTAGAAATCCTTCTCACTATTTTTTATTTTCTAGTAAATGATTAACTAGGATGCAGACGGTGCTTAGAAGCACCCGACACCATTTATTGTACAAACAATGATTGTTTGTTTGGACTGTAATGTGTTGTGACATGAAATGAACTGAGTAAAATATTCGTGTATGGAATAAAATATTTGAAAAATAAAAATATCATTTTTTATTGTATATATGAACTGAGAAAAATATTCATACATGGAATAAAATATCTAAACAATAAAAATGTCATTTTTATTGTGTATAGGAAGTGAATAAAATATTCATGTATGGAATAAATTATCTGAACTATAAAAATATCATTTTTATTGTATATATGAACTGAATAAAATATACATGAGTTGAAATAAATTCATTTACAAATCATATGATTTTTTTATGTACACCCATTTAACTGACATTGATTGGGACGATAATATTTTACACATTGCCCAACTGCACAAATAATAATCAGTGTTGTTGTTTGAAAACCCCACACGGGTATTATGATGATAGTGGACATACACTAATCCCAATATTTAGTTGTTTGTCAATCGATGGGTTGACAGACTGTTGTAAGCGTTAATTATTTATATTTAATGCTTATGCAGTTGCGTGATGCACTCTGGGTGATGGTTGACTGTGTTTGATTATTGTTTTGTCCATGTGTGTATGAAATCCATATAAATAAAATTATATTGTAATTGGTTGTGTCTGGTTCCAATTCAGAAAGAACGAATATTTGAAATTAACGAATAATTTAAAATGATGAATACTGAATATTTTAAAATAACTAATATTTTAAAATAATATTCAGTAAAGAATCAAAATATGATTTTGATGTCCAATTTTGGATGGACACGAAAATATTTAGATATATAAAGCCATGTTGATTAGATAAACGCCGTTTTAACGCAAACGATATTTATATTGATTTTATTCATGTTTATAATGAATATCGGAAAAGAAATGATTTCAAAATTTGATATTTTAAAAATATTATCATTTATATATTATAATGATAAGGAAAATTCAATTTTGATTTAAAATTGAAAATGAAGTTAGAATTATTTTAAAACGAATTTACAAAATATGTTTTAAATGGAAATCAACGAAATATATATGATATATATATTATATATATTTAATGGCCTGAATAGAATGCGCTGCGCTGCTGCAGTTCGCGAGTATTGACCATTGACTTCGAATGGACATTACGGGGGATCCGACCGTCGGATTCTCCTAAAACTGGAACCATTGGGTTCGTATCGAAAAGTACTTTCCAATGAATATAAGAGATTTGAACTCTAACGGTTGGATTTGGAAATATGTTTAAATCAAATTTGGAAAAGGTCGTTGTAAGTGCAGTTCGATGGCCGTTTATGGAAATCGACTGTACGGGCCTTGATAAAATTATTAAAAATATTAATAATTTCTGTAAAATCATTATTAATGATTTGGAAAGAATTTGGATGAATCCATGTTTGAAAAGATAAAAATATTTTTTTTTTATCAAAATGAACTAGTTATGAACTAGAATTATAATCCAATATTTTTAAATAAATAAATTGGATTTGAAATGGTTTTAAAAATAACCAGAATTTCCAATATATGAATTGGAATGGATTTGAATTGAAATTATCTTCGGAATATTTCGGTGTTGGATTTCGTGATTATACAGATATTGTTATGGAAATTTGAAAGATATATTTATATCGTTATTTCCAGTACGATATTTGTTGGTTGCAGAATTTGATATTGAATATAAGCGGATATATTCTCTTTTCAGAACCTTGTATTTAATATCAAATGGGATTTTGGGTTTGTCATGAACGGTGTCTTAAATAACACTGTTATTAAACCCAGTTCTCTTTATTAAGATTTAGTGAAATTTTCCAATTAATTAATATTTTATTGGAATTGAATAAATGAATTGATTTTTAGGTTGTCGTGAACGGCGTCTTCAGTAACACTGTTCTTAAACACCGTTTGAAAAAAATAAATCTTTTAATTAAGATTATTAGAGTTTCTAGTTACATTTGGTAATTGGATTAAAATGGAATGTGAATTGGGTTTATCGTGCACTGTGTTTTTAACGACATTCGTTATTTAACCCGATTTACAGTGAAATGTGATTTGGAATTTGTAAATATTTTAATTAAGATTTAAGGGAATTTCCCAAATAAAAGTTTTCCAATTTAATAAAATAATTTGGAATGGTGCGGAATTCGATTTGGTAATAATCGAAGTGAACTTCTGTGGAGGAGGACTGTTAATATATATGGAATTTAAAAGGCTTTTTCATTATTCTATTTATATTATTAGTCAGATACGGAAGTTTATATCGAGCATATATATCGATCTGTTTTCCGTGAAGATTCCATAATTAATGGAATGTGATTTTGGGTTTATCATGAATTGTGTTTTAAATGACATTAGTTCTTTAACCCAGTTAAAGATAAGATTAATTTCTTAACTTTGAATAATCATTAAGTAATGATTTTTATGATTAAAAATGAATTAGAGTTTTAATGAATCTTTAATTAGATTGGAATGTGAATGGGATAATTAAATTTATCGAATTCATGAAATGATCGAGAATGGAGTATCACCAGTTTTTCTCCAAGCGATAGTTAAATATTTAATTAGATTTGAACGTGAAATGGTAAATAAATTTACCGATAACACTGTGGTGTTTGTAATAACCCGGAAATCTGAGCCAATTTAAAAAATTTATTTTGGCAATTTTAGCGAATTTTGAATATTTAAAATGATTATTTTAAATAATAATGACGAGAAATTTAATTCGAATTGAAATAGAACGTATATATTTATATACGTCGTCGTTAGAATATAAATAATTATTTATAATTATAAAGGAATTAAAAATGGCGCGTTACTTCGATAATTTGATTTCAAATTTCAATTGAACATACCGGGTGCAAAATAAACCGGATTTTAGCGAAACCAAAAATATTAGAATCTATTTGAGAATATCTTTCCAATGAATTCGAAAAATTGAAATTTCATTGCGGGAATCAAAAGTTATGCCCAGTTGAAAATTTAAAATAGTCGCCATGGAATTCTGGCCCTTAAAAATGGAAATTTTGCAAACGACCTCGGTTTTCGACGAAACCACGTTTGTTGGATCCGTGATGTCAAGTTATTGCTAGGTTCCAATTTTCGTAATTTTTCGAATCAATATGTGGGCGTGGCAAAGGAAAATGTGTTTGACCAGTTCTAGTTGATTTTATGTAACAACCCGAAAATCTGGGCCAGTTTAAATTTTTTATTTTGGCAATTTTAGCTAATTCTGATTATTTAAAATGAATTATTTTAAATAATATCGACGTGAAATTTATTTTCAATATAGATGTAATGACCCAGATTTCCATAACATCAGAGTTGACTATATACATCGTACGTCCAACCCAAATATCACGAAAATACGAGACATATTTTTTTTAGAAGAAAGAGGTAGAAGAAGATTAGAAATAACAACACAGAATCTCACATCGCAGCGGAACAAAATATAATATATCACATCTTTGAAATACAAAATCTTAACTGCATAACATACACTTATCAGAGTACAACACTTACAACATAGCGGAACAAACTATAACTAGATAACGCTGAAGCCTCCTGCTCCAAGCTCCTTTAGATATATCTGAAAAATCCTGAACTACTTGACTGCCCGTACAAATTTAGGCACCCAAGAGTTTAGGTAGAACAAAACAAATAAACTCCGGGTCAGTCATGGGACTGGTATGAGTAAACAGTTTAAAACAGTTTCAGAAAACTAAATGATATCTCATAAGACCACGCTGTATAACACGGAACGGGTTTTTCCCTTATGAGAATCCAAACACTTGATTTATCTTTATATCAAAACTCTTTTGATATTATAATAATGTCTAAATCAAGTAGATAACAATCTAGTGGAACGCTTGCATCTCACGTTCCACATATATATACAATCAAAACCGCAAGCACGTATTGGGTAATGGATTTCCAACTATGACAAGGTATGGGATCACCTTCCGCTGGTATATCTCTAGAGGAGAATACACCGAGTTCAACAAGAACATCTTGCAACTCAGCCACACATGACCGACCACTCATTTCGCTTGAGTGTATCGAATGTATATCACCAACGATTGGGATCAGCAACCGTTTCCCGAATGGGACAGCATCGACAATAGATTTTTAGAAGTAAATGAAACTCTAGATCAGGTGATTATACACCCTAATAGGTGCGACCTACATAGCCATGCTGCCTGCCCGATTTCTGTCATTTACCGGTTGATGAGGCTAGAAGCTACGCTTTATCATCACACCAGATTCACTTCGAATGCCACATCGTCAAATCCATCAAATCACCGATTTACGTCCTCAACAGAACATTACGTGTTAGCTAAAGAAGTTTCCTTCTCCGCTTCCACTCTTGGTACGATTGAAGAAATCAATGTACGTGACCCTTCTGGAAATACTCTGTCAGACATTCATCCATACACGTCACCCAAGAACAGGATGAACCGAAGGCATTATTTCTATAAATAGAAAAAGTCCTTGCACTCTACTCCGTCTTCGATTATCTTTATATAATCTGATTCGTACGCTACTGCCAATACGGAGTGGTTCTTCGGATAATAATCCAACCGGTCTCTTCATATTGACAACGATGGTCAAAACTTCGATAGTCTGTGATTTAACTATCGAATAAAAACAAGTGTTTCGATAGTCGATGATTTAACTATCGAATAAAACAAGTGTTCATCCAAACATCCAAACACTGAGCCTTTAATTAATATTCCATTAATTAAATCTCTTTTCTATTTCTTTATCAATATTTGTTAATCAAATATTTCAATAACCATATTGCCCCTTTTACGTTCTTGGGAAAACATTTCCATATCACCTTCTTTTATTTCCTAAACTTTAGAAAATATTCATTTTTCTATTTCCAAGCTTTGCACATATTTGGGTTAAAACAGATGTTGTGTAAAACATCGTTACGACAACCCAAATACAGTATTTAACTAATTCTTATTCCACATTGATCTTCGAGCCTGAATCTTGCTACTTATCGGTATATCATGAAATCAACCAAGTTGGGGTATAATTACTTCTCAGACCTTGACTGAATAACATTTAACGTCAAAACAGACAGGACTACTTACTCGAATAATCAATACCATACAACTGATTATTCACCTTCAAACACATATTTTTCTCTTTCTATTCTACTAGATTTTTCTTATACTTCCGTTTTGATTATACTATTCTATTTCTAAGTTCGTTTCCTTATCGACTTCTATATAATTTGATATGTTGGTTTCTAACTATCAAATTATCTTAAAAATATTCTATCTCCTTAAATTCCCGGAAAAATTCGCCATAACCTCCTTTGTACCGGGAGCATCGGGAAATTTCAAATAGCTTTCTCGGTCCTTCTTATCTCAAAAAGAAAAAGAAAAAGCCAAGCGGCTTGCCGATACGGCGCATAAAATCTCATATGGAAATTAAATACGTACCTTTTTGTCGGGCATTCTATTTATTTCACTTCTATACTTTATTCCATACCTGTCTCCTGTATATTTATACCTGCCCAGTCTAAATTAACTATACCAATCGTTTTAACTCAATTTGTTAATTTAATTTGTTACTTAACTCTTCAGCCTATTTCACCTTTATATTTGAACATGACATGTTCAAATATATTTTAACTTGCATATTAACAAATTCTAATTATACTCATACTCTCGTTTCCTTATCGACTTCTTATTCAAATTCCAAATCAATTCTATTTGAATTCTTTTTATTTAAACTTCATTTGAATTCTATTTTCAAATTCTATAGTTTAAAGTACATTTGAATTCTATATTCAAATCTAATAGTTTAAAGTCCATTTGAATACTATATTCAAATCTAATAGTTTAAAGTCCATTTGAATACTATATTCAAATCTAATAATTTAAAGTTCATTTGAATTCCATATTCAAATCTATAGTTTAAAGTTCATTTGAATTCCATATTCAAATCCAATAATTTAAAGTTCATTTGAATTCCATATTCAAATCCAATAATTTAAAGTTCATTTGAATTCCATTTTCAAATCCAATAATTTAAAGTTCATTTGAATTCCATATTCAAATCCAATAATTTAAAGTTCATTTGAATTCCATATTCAAATCTATAGTTTAAAGTCCATTTGAATTCAATATTCAAATCTATAGTTTAAAGTCCATTTGAATTCTATATTCAAATCTATAGTTTAAAGTCCATTTGAATTCAATATTCAAATCTATAGTTTAAAGTCCATTTGAATTCTATATTCAAATCTATATTTTCGAAGTCTACTTGAATTTCTCTTTTCAAATTCCATTTGAAATACTATATTCAAATTTCTTTTTGAATTCTCTTTTTCAAATTCTATATTCAAAGTCTATTTGAATTTCTCTGCATTATTTATAAACAACGTTTATAACTTCAATTCAAATCCCACCTTTCTATTTATAAACAACGTTTATAAATTCGATTCAAATTCCATCTTTTCATTTATAAACAACGTTTATAAATTCGATTCAAATTCCATATTTCCATTTATAAACAACGTTTATAAATTCCATTCCTTGTTCATATGTATTCAAAACAAGTTAATGTTTCTATACTTCATTTAAAATTCAAATTCTATTTATAAAAATAGAATTCCCCTTTTAAATTTCAAATACACTTTTTGATATTTTTATAAATCAATATTCAAGCCCAGGGATATTTTAAACAATCAAATCAACCAATTTTCAATCACTTGATTTTTAACACATCATATATGAATATATATGAAATCAAACAAACAACAAACAGAGAATATATTTTTGAGGAATCCAGTTGGATTCCTCCAACCTGTTTTCCTGCATCCACAGATGTTAGTCAACATAGTAATACCCATCCTGCTTCGAGGCAGGATATCGCGGTATAGAAGGTCATCCACTAATCATAGCGTGGGGCGTATAGGGTAATCATCCGCTATGGTACTGCGGGCATCCGCTAATGAAACTGCGGGAATCCAACCAATCATCAACCCAATATATATATAATAGTCCTAAATAACTAATATA
>JASFAX010003787.1:0-41457 GCA_030737875.1 Allium sativum
CGAATTACTTCTTAGGAAATGAAGTAAAAAATCTTGCGTTAAAAGAACTACATTACAAAAAATCCAGTTACAACAAAAATGGATGGTGTTAATTCACTGACAACATTTATGATAACAAAACTACATTTTTCAAAAAAAGAAAAGAATAATAATAGATATAAACAACATAGAAGCATTACTGGTGCATTACAATATGTAAGAATTATTAGACCTTGGATTTTTTTTCAGCATTAACAAAAGCATGTCAATTTATGCAGAATCATACGGGCGAGCATTGCAACGCTATCAAAAGATTATTGAGAATGTACTATGTATTTTGTATTACATAGATGAGATGAGTCCAATATATATATATATATATATATATATATATATATATATATAGCATAATAAAAATAAATTGAACCATGTACCTCAGAGAGTTATCCCTTATTTTATCAAATAAAAATAATCTTTTCTTCATTTCTAATTCACTGAATCATCTCTTTCAGTCATCAATCATCTAAGATCATTAGATCATAATTTTGTCTCAAAATCTAACATAGTATCAGAACTAAGTGCTTTGCAGCATTCCCCATCAAAGTATCTTCATCATTTGGGACTGTATTTTTGAATCTTGGTCAAACGATCAAGTTTAACATCATTTAGTAAAGTGTCATCCAACAGAAGTGAGAGTCAGATTATTATCTTCATCCTCTCACTTCCCGGTTGCATCAAGACTATCTTTTTTTCCTCTTATTTTGTTATATCATTAACACCATACCAAGAAGTGGCGCTTCAGAGGGCTGCCATCATCAGCACCACCTCAGTTTGTAATTGAATCTTGTTCAAATTAGTAAAATCATAAATGATATTCTCTTGTTCTTGATTCTTGATCGAATTCTGCTCACTTTATCATCATGGCCAACCAAGAACACAATGACACTCATCAAATCTCAACTTCAAGAATCTCACAAAGTTAACAAGACCCAACACATGATCTAATGAAGGCTATTATTAAACCCCAAAGCCGGTTAATTTCAATTCAACTCGATAAATCAAACTACCTGCTTTGGAAATTACAAATAGAAACTGCTACTAGAGGATATGAGTTGGATGAGTATATTCTTGAAACAAAGATTATACCATCAAAAATTACAAGAGATAATGAGGACAGACTTGTGACAAATCAAGATTACATAACACATCAAAAACATGACATTCTTGAGTATCCTTGGATTATGTCATCCATCAGTGCTACAATTCCGCCACGACTAATTAGATGCGTAACTGCCTAAGATATTTCATCTGCTGTTGAGAGAAATTTCACCTTCCGATCTTCTGCCAAAATAATGAATCGTAGAAGACAATTACAAAACATTAGAAAGGATAATATGACAATAAATGAATATCTACTCAAAGTCAAGAACTTATGTGATCAACAAGCCTCTATAAGACATAAAGTTTTAGAATATCAACATGTCATGTCTAGTGGGTTGGATGATGATTATGAAGTTGTTCTTGCAATCATCTCCTCCATGAATCCCACACCATCTATACAGTATATATATATTCAACATTACTTGCACATGAGGAGAGAACGGAATATAAAAGGACGAAAATTCTAACTTCTTGGTTAATTACACTACTAAAAATGGAAAACAACAAGGGAAGGATTATATGGCAAGAGGGTAATTCAATAATTCTCAAAGAGGTGGCCAGTCAAATAGAGCAAGAGCAAGGAGAGGCAGAAATAGTAACAAAAACAGACTAAGGTGTCCAATTTTTGAGAAGTATGGAAACAATGAAAATAAA
Organism: Allium sativum; assembly: GCA_030737875.1. Taxonomy (NCBI): domain Eukaryota; kingdom Viridiplantae; phylum Streptophyta; class Magnoliopsida; order Asparagales; family Amaryllidaceae; genus Allium; species Allium sativum. The sequence goes on from JASFAX010003787.1 coordinate 1,795, forward strand.
TGCTATATCAGACTCAATGCCAACTACATTCCCTCAAAACAAAGCAATAACTCAAGTGCTAATATGGTTAGTATGCAAAAAAAACAAGCAAAAAGGGCAGCCATAAATCTTAATTACCGACACTACTAAAGTTGAGGACATAAATGATGATACCTGATATCCTGGCTCAGAAGCCACCAACCATATGACCAACAATTTAAACAACCTGGGCAACAAAGAATACAAAGGTACACAAAGTCTACTTGTTGGCAATGAAAAATTATTCACATCACATACACACTGAAAATGAAAACGTTGATGGACCCAAACAGTTGTTCTTAAAGAATTTATAAGGGAACAATCTATCAAGAAAAACTTAATGAGTGTTGTATACTTTGAGTTTTAACCTAATACTTACGTTGTAAGAGATATACTGACACAAGAAATTATCTTGCAGGGTAAAGAGAGTAGGGATTTATACCAATTTGATATTCTAATTCAAGAACCTCTAAATCTAAGGGAAACACTTGTATATTGACGATTATGAATGATTTTGATGTTGTAGAGCGTTTGATTTGTGGCACAACAAACTAGGACACCCTAGTATAAAAACTGTCAAACATGTTACTAATAATAATTTATTCCTATTGATAAAATTCCTACAGCATATGTATGTATATTTTTTCAAATGGGAAAGAGTCATAAAATTGCATTTCCAGATTCACAAACTAACTACGCTAGACAACTTATACTGATAGCCACTAATCTTTGAGGTCCTACCGGAGTTAGTTCTGACTATGGTTACACGTACTATATATCTTTCATGGATGCATACTTAAGATTTGTATAGATATATTTATTGAAACCCAAATACGAAAATTTCAACACAATCAGGTAGTTTATTGCTAGTGTGGAAAACATAATTAGCAATCAAGTGGGTATACTACAAACAAACAGGGAAAGGGAATTTTTACCATTAAAACATTTTTTGAAAAAGGGAATTACGCGCGGAACAACATATACTTATACTTATTAATAAAATGACATTATAGAGAGAAAACATTGACACATTATTGAGACTGGCCTAACTCTACTTGCTAAGCTTCTATGCCACTAAATTTTTAGCCATAATCATTTACCACTTCTATACATTTGATCAACTTACTCCCAACGAAAGTACTTAAGTTCAAATGTCCACAGAAGGTACTAACTAAGTTAAGCTAGATTACAAACAATTAAAAGTGTTTGGATGTCAATTTTTTCCTATCTAAGACCATATAGTACTCACAAATTAGATTCCAAATCAACCTGATGCACTTGTTTGAGGTACTGCAACAGTCAAAAGGGATACAATGTTTAGATAAAATGGGCAAAAAAAAAAGAATCCAGACATGCGATATTCAATGAAGAAGTGTACCCCTTTAGTAAAGTAGAAATTAAGACCCCAGAGAAAGTGGTACAGTTCATTCTTGAATACCTAGTCAAGTAGAAGTGATGGTGCCAACTCAGAAAAAAGAGAATGACACCAACACTGGTCCTCAACTCACAATGACCATAAATGGTCCAGATCAAGAGCATCAAAGCATGTAAGTTGGGAATAGCATTCAAACTCAACAAAATTAAGGCATCAGTAATGCTAGTGAAATTCAAGAACTTGACACAACCACTAGTTCTACATGCAACACTTATAATGACACCACTGTGAGAGATAATGCCGACATGCACCCTGTGTTGACAAGAGAAAAGTGTGGAGTGTTCAAACCCAAAGTCATCAATACTTCCATAATGCAGGAAGAACCATCAACATACATTAAGGCTATTCACTGTGACAAGTGGAAAATAACCATGGAAGAAGAGTATGGTGCTCTAATTATAAATAAAACTTGGAATCCTATTGGAAAGATAAGAAATAAAAATATAATTGGGTGTAAATGGACTTTCAAACTCAAGAAAAATGTTGACGGTTCAATATCCACGTATAAGGAAAGACTTTTGCAAAAGGGCATTCATAATAGTATGGTTTTTTACTTTTCAGAAATTTTTTCACCTGTTGTGAAACCATCCTCAATTAGGATAATTTTAACCATTGCCTTGAGAAATTGGAACATGAAGCAATTGGATGTAAATAATGCTTTTCTTAATGGTGTATTGCAGTAAGGAGTCTTTAAGGAGTAGCCAAAAGGTTTTATTTAGAAAGGAAACAAGGAATTAGTGTGCAAGCTCAATAAAGCCATCTATAGTCTAAAACAAGCACCAAGAGTGTGATCTGACAAGCTAACATCAACTCTTGTTAAACATGGCTACAACTCAACAAAATATGACAACTCAATATTTGCTAAAATTACCAACATCACTTAACATACATCTTAATTTATGTTGATGATTTCATTAATACAGGCAATAATGAGTCAAAAATAAAAAATATCACTCAAATTCTCAACACAGAATTTTCAATCAAGGATCTTGGAGACCTGAGGTTACTTTCTGGGGATTGAAATGAAGAGGGCATCAAATTTCTCAATCAAAGGAAATACATTTCAAAAAAAAAATTCCAAAGCTAAAATGGACCAAGTTAATACCTTACCAACTACAATAGTCATTGATACTCAACTTTCAAAAACAAGGGTGAGGTTATTCAAAATGGTAAACAGTACAAGAATATTGTTGGAGCACTGTAATATGCAATCTAGCATATCCTAGAGTGTCAACAAATTCATCCAATACATGCAGAATCCCCTGAATAATCAGTGAAAGAAAGGATCCTTAGATATCGAAAGGTGACTATCAACCAAGGACTCATTCTGAAATCAAGCAAAACATTGAACATCAATGCACATGCTGATGCAAACTGGACTGATTATGATGACAAAAAGTCTACATCAAGCTACTATATTTACTTAGGAAGAAATCTAGTTTCATGGTATGATAAACAACAAAATACAGTGTCTTAGAAAATAAATAATTCACAGGTTGTATAAAAATCCATAACGTCCATCAATAATGGCAGCGATGACATCATCTATTCTTTCACCATCCTCCTCATTTGCCTTCGATTTTGCCTTCCCCCCTCTTCCATCATGTCCCTCTCCTTCCAAACCACTAGATCCACCTCCACCTAGTGCTAATCCCTCATCATTAAAAGATAATCTTCCTGATTTCATTTTGCCGAATCCAACAAATTTTTGTTCATCTGCAGCTTCTTTTCCTATTTTTGTGAAATCCGACTACGCCTCACTCTTCAAAGCACTTCCCCGCAATGCAGGTTTGTATCAGCCTCGTCAATTCGAAATTTCTCGAGATGGCACGAAGAAAATTATTCCAGATCTGGTTAGAAATGACGGACTCAAATACTGGAGCAATTTTATGGTAGGCTTCTTCCTTGATGGTACTTTATCCTTTCTAGCCGTTCCTAATTTCTTAAAAACACGCTGGAAGCTAAATGTAGAGGTTGATATAAAATCAGATGGTTTTCATTACTATTTTAAGTTTTCTAATGATTCCGATCGAGAGAAAATACTACACGATCCAATTTTTATTCGGGGAAGAATGCTCGTTATCACGGTGTGGGATCCTATTATAGGTTGTTCACAATCTCAAATTAGTAAAGTACCAGTATGGATTCACTTATAGGGGATACCGATGATTTTGTGGACGCTGATAAGTATTAATTGGCTTGTAAATCATGTTGGTAGGTTAATTTGTTATGATTCTACTGCTGAAAGATTGAACCGATTTCGATGCTAAAGCACTAGTAAAGGTTTCACCGGATTTTGAGCTTCGTGATTTTATAGAAATTGATGGTTTGGGTGATTCATGTCCATTGGTGAAAATTTCATATGACTGGAAACCTAGGATTTGTACTAGTTGTAAGGTTTTCGGACATGATACTATATATTGTGATTTACATGTTAGGAATAATATGGAGAATGATAACCAGTGTAATGTAGATTTGGAGGATCATCATGTAGACGAGTTTGTATATTGTGGTAGGCAAAATAGGAGAACACAAGTTGATGTAAATATGAATAAATAGATCTCCGTTAATCCTAAGAAAAAGCAAGTATGGAGGAGGAAAGATGTTACTAAAGAGAATGTGGATAATATTGCTGATGCCGGTAAAGTGTGTGCTAACCAGTTTGAGGCATTGGCAACCGATGGTACTGACTTGAATGGTGGTGTTGACAATTAATTAAATGGTTGTACAGTTCAGTCTTTTGATATCGAATCGGTTTCGAATGTGGTAAATTCAAAAGTGGATAAGACTATTGAGAATGATGATGTTTTAATAGGAAACTTATTTGATGAAGCAGTTCAGGATACTAATCATTCTTCTATTGGGGATAAAGTTTTGAATTCCATATCTGTTGCTGCCATGAGTTCATCTTCTGCTTCAACAAATTTGAGTTCATCTGCTAATACTGCTCTTTCTACTGGTTCTTATACTATAGCAACTGTGTCTTGTTCATCCACCACTAGTTCTATGGCAGCTTCTAACAACAGCAAATCAGTGGGAAGTTCTTCTTCTTCACAGGAAATATTTCTCCATATGTTAACCTGAACCCACTATCTAACATTCATCTGCCACCTTCCAGCATGACAGGATCTGGCTTAGCGTTTCCAATTGTGGATCCTACTTTGTTATCATCTACTGTGCCAACTAGTTCTCTACCCTTGACCAAAACCAAGAACAACAAGTTGAAAAGAAAATTCTGGGCGGATATGGATGAGGGTAGGGAGTATAATCCATAGAATGTTTTTCTTTTGAGCAATAAATTGAAATCTGGTAAAAGGCATACGAGAAGTAATCCATCCCCTCTGTTTGACCCATTTTTTACATGATTGTGGTTTTATAGTCTTTTATTTGATGATGAGGCTTCCGGCATAATATCGGAACTTCAGATTCGATCTGCTATGGTTATTGCTAGCAACATCGTTATGGTTGTTGCCATGTTTGCGGCTTCCTAGCATCAATTGCTGCTGTGAAGAAAGTATTATGAGGAATAGTATCTCTTTTTCCTTTTGTTTGTTAATCTTGTGTTGTAAACGCATTAGTCTTAATGCTGCTGTTTTTGGGAGTTCTTTCTTTAGGTAGTGTAGTGATGAATATATCATGAATGGGGTTTATTTATAATTAGTTAGGAGTTGTTTATCATGTAATTCTTGTGAAGTAATAAAAAAAATTGCGTTCAACTTTCAAAAAAAAAATCGGTGTCTTAATCTAGTACATAAATCGAATTTTGAAGTGTTGCTAGCACTTTAGCAGAAGTAATGTGGATAAAGTCATTATTAAGTAAACTCAAAATCAAAATTGATTAAAAAAGGCATCAATAAGGCATGATAACGTCAGTTCTATCTCACTTACAACAAATCCAATCTTACATTCATAGACGAAACTTATCGAATTGGATCTATATTTCATCAAAGTGCAGGTAATAAAGGGAAAGCTAAAGGTCGAATATATACCACCTACTCACCAAAAAGCTGACATACTTACTAAACCGCTCTCGAAGCCAAGCTTCATCAGATTAAAGAAAGAATTGAACATTGATGAAGTAGATCCACTCCTCCGTTCGCAAATGCTAATCTATATTCCAGAGTAAATATGAAGACTGTTTGTTTTTGGGCTCTCATAGCTGCATCGCACGTCATTATTGCACAACAATGCTTCCTTAAAGTAATGCTATTTATTTTAGCATCATATCTGCAATTCTCTTTAAATCGCCTAAACTCGAAGCCATTATTTTTCCTTCATTTGCAAACTTTAACCCTAAACGGGTTTGAGGGGGAGGGGTATTGAGAACATATTATCTATTGTGTATTACACAGATGGGTTGAGTCCAATATACATTGTATAATATAAATACACCAAACCATGAACCTAAGAGAGTTATCTCTCATTTTATCAAATACATAATCTTTTCTTCATTTCTATTTCACTTGATCATCCCTTTCAATTTAATCATCTAAGATCATTCAATCAAAATGTTGCCTCAAAATCTATCAAGGATATTAAGATATTTAAAAGAATGATGCAGAATTTGATAATGCTAATTTTCACAGATCATGTCATACGGTAGATCTTCTATCATTAGGATTAACCTATTAATTGTCGAATCAACATCTGTGTATCCTATTATATTAAGACTTTTGCATGTTCTAAGACTTAATCCAGTATCTCTGTTTTTGTTTAGATATTTTAGTACCCCTTTTAAGTGCTTGTCATTGCTCATCCATAAGATTCTGCATAAGTTGACACACTTTGTCAGCACTAAAAGAAATCACAATCCTAATTACTATTACATGTTTGAATGCATCAACAATGCCTCTATATTGTTTATTATGAATTATTGATTCTCCTTTTCCTTGAAAAATGTTGATTTGTTCATCACAGGAGTAGGTAGAGAATTAGCACCACCAATTTGTTTTGATCGTATTTTTTTCAAATTTACTTTTTTTGGGATTAGATAATTTTTTAATTTTATTTCCTTTGACTTGAATTCCTAAGAAGTAATAAATGTACCAAGGCTTTAACTGAAAATTGTTTGTCCAAGTACTGCATGAGAGTGCTATTTTTCCCTTCACTATTATATGTTATAACTAAGTCGTCGACTTTTTGACTTTGATGAGTAAAGATTATCTGATTTGATGGACTGATAACTCAAGTTTTTTAATTTGGTTTTTAATTATCAAACCTGACTCTAGTTGCTTGCTTAAGTCTATAAATGGTTTTATTTAGCTTGTACATGCATTTTCTATCTTATTTGTGACCTTGTGACCATTTGGAAATACATTATTGACATCTAACTTTTTAATATTCCATTTTATATGTAATGATGTAGTAAGAATAGTTCTAGTGGTTGTTGGTTTACAACAAAAGAAAAATGTTTTATCAAAGTCAAAACCATGTTGTTGTGTGTAACCATTGAATAAAGTCTGCTTCATATTTTGTTATTGTTGCTTCTGAATTTTCTTTAATTTGTATATTCACATTCATCCAACTACATTCTTATTCCCAAGTGGATATATTAGAATCTATATTTTACTTTTATTAGGACATCCCTTCATCCATGACTTTCCTCTAATTTATATCTTTTGCAGCCTGATCAAATATCACTAGCCCTTCTACTGTAACAAATGCAATACATACTTTAAGTTTGAACATTCCACTCTTTGATCTAGTAACCATATGATATCCAATTTCAGTCCATGGTTATTCTATTACACTTGTTCTTGATTGTTCCTGTCATATGCTTGAATATTTTTAATTATTTCTTTGACCATTGATTCGTATCTATCTAGTTGTACATGTAGGATTGTGATTGAGATAATTAGTTGGCTCTTCCTATTTATGACCTGGTTCACTGAGCACTGTGAGCTATAGATCAGAGTTGCCTTGATTTTTTTAATCCACTCTTTATTCCACTCAATTGAATATAAAGTTAAGGAAGATACTGAGACATTATATTTTTTGAGTTCTCTTCGCATCTGTGCTAGAAAAAGGAAATACGTATTCATTAAACATATGTATACTTTTTGTGTTCTCTCCTACTTATGAATATAGAGAAAAGAAATACATACTGAGACAGTATATGCATCACCAAATGATATATAATATCTAAATTCATAACCAAACTAATTGATGATGATCCCAAAGATCAGTAGTAATCATTTTAAAAGGTATATTTACTCGGATTGAGAATAGGAAACACGAGTTTACGACTTTATCTTATTATATATATATATATGTATGTATGTATATATATATATGTATGTATGTATGCAATCAATGATATTTAGCAACAGACCTTTCGTAAAACTTGCAATATATGAGATTTAACAATAGGTCGTTTCTTTCTGTCGCAAAAAGCATATTTTTAGCAACTGCAGCTTCCATAACAGTGGGAACAAACAATAGGTCGCTTCCCCTCATATTGCCCAAAAAAAAAAAAAAAAAAAAACTTTTAGCAACTGTAGCTTCTATTACAGTTGCAGCAAACATATTATTTACAATTATGCTTCCTTACTAGTTGCAAAAAAAATGTATTTAACAACTGTTTTTGCTAGTTGTGATTACTGTAATTTTTTACGGCTAGTAAAGCCAGTTATGAAAAATATGCTGCTAAAAATTATTTTTTCCCCACCTTTGGTAAACATAATTACTATTAAATACAAAAGTACGAAGTAGTAAGTAATATTTAATTATAATGTAATAGGTATTAAGTAATGATAATTAATTAATATGAATTAATACTTTAATAATTTATCATGTTTAGTTATAAATACTGTGTAAATTACATTTAATAATTATTAGTTACATTAAATAATCAATTAATATAATTAATAACAAATATCAAATAATCAATAAAATATACATAATAATTATTAAATAATTTACTGGTAGTAATTATGTAATAATTAAGATTACAATTTAATATAATTGTTAACTTATAATAAAATTTAATCATTACAAAGTGATATTTATAGTTACTAATTCGATAGTTAAATAATAGTTGACAAATAAATAAAAATTAATGTCTACTAATTAATATGTACTTAATTAAATATATTAAAAAATAATTAATATTAATTAATAATCAATAACTGAAAAGTAAGAAAAAATATTTAATAATTAGCAGTTAATAATTACTATTAAATAATTAATAATCAATGATTAAGGCTAATTTTAACAATTAATAATTAAAAAGTAATTAATATTAACTGCCAAGAAGTAGACTTCATTATTTAATATTTGATATTCAATAATTATGATTATTAATTTTTTTATTTTTGTTTTTTAAATTTTCTAAAATTAACACAAACGTATTCATAAAAGTTATAAAAGTTTTTTAAATTCAGAGATTTTTTTTTACGTTAGTGCTCCTTAAACAAATGGTGAACGTATTAGTTTTCCTTGTATCCTCCACAGTTTACTTATAATTATCATTTTCCTATATACACTCGTTTCTTTCCTACCCCCAAATCCACCGCACCAAACAAAATGAACAAATTAACCCAACACCAATCATTTCGCCTTAATTCATTCCCAAATTTTCACGTTGCTGTGCATTTTTTCCAATGTCGTGTTCCACTTCACGCTTTATTCCACCTACTCAATCACAATGTTTACACCATTCTCACAGCCTCACTTCACACCAGTGGTTTTATAATCCGACCTTGTCCTAGTCCGACCTCGAATAACCCTGAATCTTATTTCATCTTTTGTATTTTTGAAAATAACAATTAAATATTTCAAAAAATCATAACAGTTTCAATATCTAAACTGTAAACTTTACCAATTTGCTCTAAAAAACACGTGTGTTTGTTTGTGCTTTTACTATTTAATTATATCATGCAATCTATTAATATTAGTGAACAAATAGATGATTTTCAAACTTTATTATTTATTTGTTTGAGTATACATAAAACTTAATTATTCATATTTTCACTATTAACAAGAATGTGCAGTTCTTAGCGGTTGGACCGACCAAGCCTTTGGATTCCAGTAATGAAAACATTCCTTCACGCTATATTCCTTAATTCTTCCTCTCCACGCTCACGCCAATCTCATCTTCTTCAGAAATAATAAAATCCTTGTGAAGAATTATCACTTCACCCTCAGTCAGTCCATCCATTTCAACTCCGATAGCCACGTCCACGAGAATAATGACTTCTGCCTTCCCTCCCTCAACCACAAATCCTTCAAGACCCCTCCTTCCCTTGATACGATCGCATATGTGCGCGAATTGGCTACTACTCCAGGACCTCCTTCTATTCCCAAATCTGCATCTATGTAACGCCTCGACTTCTTCGACCTTGTCGACACCCCTATGGTCATCCTCTCCCACAGTCCCACATCTCCATCCACAACAATGTGCCCCGCCAGGACTTGGCCTTCTACGGCATTGGCCTCTTCAATGGATAATAGAGTGTATTTGCTTATTCTTTTTGTATTTTACATGTATATATTCTGGTTTTTTGTATATATTATGATTTTTATATGTGTAGCAATCTAATTATGTGTGTATGTATTTCTATTTTATTGTTCTTTGACTGTTTTGCAGATCGCCCTAGAAGTGTTTGAGAAAATCTATATAAGAAAAATAGAAATGAACAAGCAATTGTAAAGCATCACTACTATCCAGAAAATCATCCCATCAAAAACTTCTTGCAAAGTTTGTAAGAATGTTGTGTTGGAGTTTTGTTTTTAACTAGTTAGGCAACAGAGTTTCTGGAGCTAATTATGTCTGGCTTTTGCTTGCCTTTGGAATCTAATATCATGTTATTTGTTCGATGAAACATTTTATATATTTTAGTACAGCGACCTGTAGAGACGATCATCATCATTTTTGTAATTACTGGTGACATCAGTTTTGAAGAGTTGTATCGTTATTCATGATGTTCGTTGTGATTCCGTGCTTCATCATTATTATCAATGTTAGTTGTGATCTTGAGCTGCATGTTAACGATGTTAGTTGAAATCCTGCAGCCGCATCAATGTTCATTCAACATGCAAAGAAATATAATCACATATACGTATATTAAATCACTTGCAAATGAGGATCATTTTCCCCTTGATTTTTCCTTTTTAAGGATTTTAGATCCATTACTTTAGGTATCCCGAGAGATCTACCGGAATATTATCCATGGATATTGGTTGTTTCATTGAATCTAGAGTGGCTTTTCAAAATTAACATATTTCAGTTTGCTAAAACTACGAATATGGTATTGGGTTTCTGGTGTGAAATACCACAGGTGTACAAGTTATTATAAAACAGCTGGAACAAAGATAACTTGCATGTCAATACCTTGAAACAATGTTGCCAATTTGTGGTGAACATTGGAAACTCGAACTAACAGCCTGTTACTTATTTTTATTCACCACACGATTTATGCGTATAGTTATACAACACAACACACCTAGTACATTGCAAGAAATTTCCAGCGTCACTGCTGGTTTTTCCTCCCAGCATTACGCAATTCTTGGCATTTAAATCGTCTAGAAAAGTGAGATATAATCTGAATAAATATACAGAACTTGTGAATTTTCATAAGTTTTGCATTTCCATTTTGGTTAGATTATAGCTTGCTTTGCCGGCACAATCTTAGTTTGTAATTAGTATTGATGATATATAGGTCATGATGAGGTTATCCCAAACACTGGCATTGCGATAAAACTCGGTAATAAAGAAATAATAAAGATAGCAGTATCGTTCAATGAGAGAACCAGGGGATGGTCTTAGGTAATTTATCTTTGCATGATGCAGTATTCAATGAGAGAACCAGGTCATGATGCTGCTTCCTTTGCTATAATGAGTTTGGCTCTTGTACAAGTTGGGTAGTGAAATATGAATATACCCATACATTTTCTCTTGTTGAGGGAATGTTAGGTAGCCTGGGGATTACTAGCTGCAGTCTTGATCTAGTCATTTGGTGCCTTCTCTATCAAGCTTCACCAACTAATCAAAATCTGATAGGTCCGGATATTTTTGATTTGCTCTGCTTTGTGATTTTTTTATCCCTGTTGCTTTTCTATTTCAGGTTGTTGTGCTTTGTTTCGCTTCTGAGCCTCTTGAAGCTTTGGCTTTAGATTATACTTCTTCAAAGTTTCTGTTTACTTTTTCAGGTGCTTTTTGTTTTGAAGTTTTCTTTGGTTTTATAAAATAACATTCTACGATGATTTCAAATTTAATTCACTTTACATGATGTTTTGGACTGCCAGGTGCAACATGTAGAAGTCTGCTCCCAGCATGGTGCTATTTTTTTGTATCTCATGTTGTATCTTTAAAAAAAAGAACCAGGTATGTGAATTCATTTTAATGCAGATAATTGTCATATGAAAGAACCACGTACATCTTGACTTAGGGTAGACTAAAGGCCAGCTGCGTTTGCTGAAGCACCAAGTTCCCTGTTACACGTAAACGAAGAAGAGGCAACAAGGAAAGATGTGGATCTTAAAAGGAAACTGAATGGGATACAAGAACTTGAACTTGAAGTCGTCGGACTTTGAAGGAAGAGCAGTCCAACATGAGAAGAGGGAGTTGACTGCCAAGCTTTCTGATGCGAAGAAGAAAGTCGCTACAAGATGATGCCCATGTGGAGAGACAACTGATTGCTGAAGATCAATGATATATTTTTGGATCCTATAATTTTTTGGCTAGGTTAGAGTTGGTTATTGGAGCAGTTAGTTTCCTTTTCTTTCTAATAATTGGATTTCTACTTTTTAAGTGTGTTGTACTAGGGATGTAGAATAACATTGTTAAGTGTATTATTATATTAGTTTGTGCTAAAACAATGTTAGCATATTTCGAATGCAAACAAATTAGAAAAATGTTATTATTAGAATGAATAGATAACTTCTATGTATTTTAATTGATGAACTTTATACATTTAAAATTTTGAAATTGTAAATGTACAAAAATTAAAATAGTAGAAAATATTTTGCACCAATTAATATTACAGAACTGCAATTGGCGCTAATGCTTGTAAAAGGATCAATTGCAACAATTTATGGCAGTTGTGTAATGTTTCTATAGCAACTCTTTCTTGCAATTATCGGGAAGAGTTGTAAAATATAATCAACCTATTGCAACTTTGGATATCCAGAGTGGCGTCTGTCATTTGCAATAGGCTGTTGGGGTTTTGTGCGCAGCGGAAGTTTTGACAAAACACCCAAAAACAAAATGAATCTTTTTCACTCAATCACTTGAAGATGAATGTGATTGAATAACAAACAACAACACAAAAAAAATATCGGAAATATGAACACACGATATTCCACCCAACCATCCTCTTTATTGATTCACCAAAATATTGTTTACAACCGATCTCAACTATCGTTAAACAAACACAACTTGAATCAATAACCTTATTGAGAAATAGGTAGAGAATATCTAATGGCTAAACAATTTGAGGAGAAAGATAATGAAGAACAATGGCAAATTTTTCCATCACATAATGAAGATATCATGTAGGCCTTTTATACAGTAACTTGTCACCCAAATTATCCTCATATATCTGAAATATATTCTCATATATCTCAAATATATCTATTTGGATAAGCACCAAATAATCATTGCCTTCATTTTCAAATATCCCACAAAAGTAGCAACAAATATCTCCACCAAAAATGGATCCACATAGAAAATTTGTTGCCTACAATTTTGTGATTTGCGTATCACAAATCTCAACACTCCACCTTGATACCAAATCACAACATCTCCTCCACTCAACACTAGCCAACTTAGCTCTCACTTTCAACCTTCTTTTCTCAATTAACATCATTACAAACCTCCACCATCGCCCACTAATGGTGCACCTCCCTCATCGTGCATCACACCAATATCGATCTTCAAAAGCGTTTGTAATACCACAAAGACCTCCATCTTGTCTTTGTGGATTTCACAACTCGACATCCGTCTTCCGCTTGACATGATCTCTTCATCTCCGGGATCCCTCGAGCATCATCAACATCTAGACCCTTGTCGATACCATGATCCTCCACCTTAGGACCATCAGCAGTGACCATATTAACCTCTCCACCTTGCTGTGGACTAGGTTCTTCAACCGTCACCCGCCTTCCACTGTTGACCGCTGAACCGACCAAACTATATAGGTTCCCCTCCTCCAAAACTCCTCGCATCATCACACGACCACCCTTCTTCACTCTCAAAACTCCACCTCGAATCCCATAAGTGCAACCGCGGCGATCTAACTGACCGAGAGATATGAGGTTATGCGAACAAGTGGGTATGTCCCTCACACCGGCAACTTCTCTCTCCACTCCATCATGCATCCGAAACCTAACAGCTCCAACTCCACAAATTGGTAGCTCTACTCCATTGGCCGTCTTTATCATGCCAACACTCTTCTCATACGAAGAAAAACTTTTCACATCTCGACATATGTGAAAACTGGCTCCCGAATCCATCTTCCAAGGCTCCACAACACTAAATAGGACATCACATGAAGAAACGCCTTCGGTACCTTCAGCAAAGCCTGCCTGTGCCTCATCACTATTATTATCACCTTGCACCTTCTTCTTCTTCATATCTCGTATATATGAATAACAATCATTGCGCTTGTGGCCTTTCTTACCACAATAATGACAAAAGATAACACCTTTCTTATTCCTTGTATCTTTACCTGAGTCCCTTGCTACCATCGCCTCAGTTTGAACCGATTTCAACTCCGACCCTTTTCTCCTTAGCTCCTCATTCAAAAGACTGCTTCGAACAGTTTCCAAAGAGATAGTTCCATTAGCATTGGAATTACTCAATGAAACAACCAAAGTCTCCCAGCTTTCCGAAAGAGAACTCATCAACAAAAGAGCCTGCAACTCATCATCAAAATTGACCTTCATGTTTGCCAATTGATTGATGACATCTTGAAACTCGTTCAAATGCTCTGCAACCGACTTCTCCTCATCCAATCGAAGTTGCATCAACTTTCGAACCAGAAAAACCTTGCTTGTAGCACTCTTTGACTCATACAGCGATACTAATTTGTCCCACAACGCCTTTGCGGATTCACAACTAGCCACATGGTGGAACACAGAATCATCCAAATATTGGCGAATCAACGCAATCGCCTTTTTGTCCATTTTCTTCCACTTTCCCTCATCCATATTCGAGGGCATCTCCCCATTTCCATCAATGGGATCATGCAAATCATTGAGATATAGAACGTCCTCCATCTTCGGCTTCCATATACCCCAATTCCTCCCATTCAAAATAGCCATCTTCGACAACGTCATCATCTCCGACATCAAAAAATCAATTTTTTTCAAACAAAAAAATCAATTTTTTTTTCAATCCAACAAACACTCCAAGCTATGCGGTGATCTGAGCTCTGATACCAACTGTTGGGGTTTTGTGCGCAGCGGAAGTTTTGACAAAACACCCAAAAACAAAATGAATCTTTTTCACCCAATCACTTGAAGATGAATGTGATTGAATAACAAACAACAACACAAAAAATATATCGGAAATATGAACACACGATATTCCACCCAACCACCCTCTTTATTGATTCACCAAAATATTGTTTACAACCGATCTCAACTATCGTTAAACAAACACAACTTGAATCAATAACCTTATTGAGAAATAGGTAGAGAATATCTAATGGCTAAACAATTTGAGGAGAAAGATAATGAAGAACAATGGCAAATTTTTCCACCACATAATGAAGATATCATGTAGGCCTTTTATAGAGTAACTTGTCACCCAAATTATCCTCATATATCTCAAATATATCCTCATATATCTCAAATATATCTATTTGGATAAGCACCAATTAATCCTTGCCTTCATTTTCAAATATCCCACAAAAGTAGCAACAAATATCTCCACCAAAAATGGATCCACATAGAAAATTTGTTGCCTACAATTTTGTGATTTGCGTATCACAAATCTCAACATAGGCCTACTGCAACAAGCCTTGCCAATTGCCAAATGGGTATTTTTCTATGGTGTAAAATCCGCTTCACGATATTTACTTTAAGAGGCCTAATTTGTAGTGCCATAAAATCAAAATATCAAAAAAATCTGCTTTTTACTGTAATTTCAAAAAGATCATAATACTTCTCTTTATTTTTGTAACTCCTCAAACTAACAAGATTGAATTATATATATTCTTTTCACAACATCACACTGCAAAAAAAATTCTCTTGTTAGAATGTCTCACTCAAGCAGTATTTTGAATGAAACTTAAAATTGGCATTGTTATCACCTGCAAATTGTGACATACTCATGAGATTTTATTGTCTATTTGAAGTACTCTTAATAAATTATTATTATCATTGAGACATAGTTGTCTTTCATCTGTAACGCAAGCAACTCTAGCGCGTGTTATTTTAAAAGACTTAACATGTAACAACCCAGAATTTCAGAACCAAATTAAAATTTTAATTTAAGCTATTTTAATTAATATTGAATATAAATTAATTACTTTTGTTAAATAAATTTTAGAATGATTTTTAAATTAGTTTTTATATTTTATTTGACTTAAAACAAACCTCGTAAAATTATTAAATTGATTTATAAGCCGTGAATAAATTTTGATTTTTGAATCATCGTGGCCCTTAAAAGGTGAAAAATTGATAGCGAGCTCAGAATTCGACAAGACCATTTTGTTGGATTCGGAACAACAAATCATTGTTAAGTTTCGAATTTCGCGCTAAACAAAATTAGTGTGTGGCTGTACTCGATAAGGCAGTTTCAGGTAAAACCAACAATCAGTTTACAGAGTAACGTTGTCCGTATGACCCCATGATTTGATGACACTTTTTTTTTGGGAATCATATCGTCAAATAATGGATGAATCCTAAGTTACATAATTTTTGGAGTTAGCTGCGGGCGTGCAAGAAGAAAATGTACGCTAAAATTGCATTTTCTGAAGCTAGTTTGAGTCTGATCGGAAAATAAAACGGAAGGTCAAACGAACTCAGAATTCGACGAAAATGGATTCGTAAAGACGTGTATTATCAGAATCCGAAATTTCGAAGAAAACAGAGATAGTTTACAGTCAGACAACCGAAGAGGGAGGGAGACGAAATTTTGCACATAATATCCTTCCTCCACTTTCCTAATTCACTCTTATCTCTTCCTCTTTACCTCCTTCTTTCTTTTTAATGACCTCCTCCCCTAAACCCTAGCACCCTACCCCTCCCCTATACGCTGCACCCTACCCCCCTTGCTCACGCACGTCACCCTCTCCTCCTCTCTCCCCTCTTTCCTTCCTCCATTTGCTCCAAGCCATAAAGAGGAGCTCCATTAAAGGTTCTAGCCTTACATACCACCCTTAGCACCTATCCCGTGAACCCTACGTGCTCTAAGTCACCTTGTGAAGCCCGGTAAGCCCTTCCTCCTCACGGCACAACGAAGCCCTAAGCTCCGGAGACCTCCAATTGGCTATAGATCATCACTTTCTTGCTTCATTCACTAATTGAAAGGTGTACTAAGGTTGCCAAGAAGTTCGAAGGCATTCCAAGCCAAAAAGGCAAGAGTTTTAGGCGGTAGCAAGAACCAAAACGTCTGACGCTGCAGTGTAGTGTTTTCTGATGACTGAGGTGAGAGATTCTTTTTTTAATTAGTGTGTTTAAGTAGTTTAATTAATCATGAAAAGTTAATTAGATAACCTTTTTTTAAGTTATAAGTTAATACGTCAAAGCTAAGTAAGTTGCAAGTTAGATAACAGTTATGCCACAATTAGAGCGGCATTAAAATATTTCATACACTTATTTTATCTGTTACATGCGATACCCCTTGAGTTCAAAACATGAACGATTCACAAAAGTTTGTTTATTATTGGAAGCGTTGTTTGAATCTACGACACTCGTATTTTCAAACAATGTGGATGGACATATAGTGGCGCCGTAAATGGCAATGGATGATTGGTTATGTTTGATGTGGATGTGAATTTAAATAATTAACCTGTTAAAAATAATGTCATGTTATTTGCGGTAGTTGAAATTTGAGTAAAAATCCATTTTCAAGTCGAACGGCTTGTTTATGTTCATCCATTTAAATAGAATCGATTTGATAAATAAATAATTAAATGATTGTTTGATGGTTGAAAACCCCACACGGGTCTAGGGATGATTTTTGATTCAAACACCTCCTTGGGTGTAGTTCGCATGTTAACTGATTGATTAAAAAAAAGGGATATAAGCTCCAATAAATCATTTTGAAGCTTGTCTGAAAATAAATGCACATTGGATGTTATTTGAATGTTAAATAGTTGTTCGCAACTATTGTTGGATGTCTTGGATTTGTATGAATGAAATTGCATGGTATTTGGTTGAATTTTATTTCAATCCAGAATAGTTGAATATTTTAATAATATAAAATATGAGGTGAAAACTGAAAATAAAAGTTGATGTCCGATTTTGGATGGACACGTTTATATCAAAATATCGATGAATATTCGTAACTATGAAGGATGATTTTGAAGTATTTTTAATATACTTATGGCTAGTTAAGATATTTGAATTTCAAATGAATAATAGCTTTTCAAAGTGAAGTTCAATCAGAATATGTAGCAAACGTTTGAGAAGAAGTTTTCTTTCAAAAGTTTCTCATTTATTTTTACTACGACTGTAAGGAAATTTTAAGCGTAGGTTGATGACTTTCAAAAAATAGTATTATTTTATTCATTTGAATAATGTAAAATTGGACCAAATAGTGAAATATTTGAATTGGGAACTAAACGGCTAAAACGAATTTTTGAAGTAGTTATATAAATTTTATATAATTAAATAAAGAAGTTTAGAAATATTTCGATTTATTTATAAATTATAAAATCGATTTGGGCTTGAATAGAATGCATCGCGCAGCCACAGTTCGCGAACGTCAACCCGTAACTTCAAACTGACGTAGCGGGAGATCCGACAGTCAGATTCTCCTAAAACCTGAACTGTTGGGTTTGTATCGAGTATATCTTTCTAATGAAAATAAGTGATTAACATTTGAATGCTTAGATCCAAAATTATGTCCAAATCAGTTTTGAAAAAGGTTGTTATGGATGTAGTTTGGTGACCGATATTGAAAACTGACTGTAAGGGCCTTGATAAATTTATTAAGAATATAAATAAATTATGGTAAATCATAATAAATAATTTGAGAAAAGCTGGATAAAATATTCCACGATTTGGAAGATAAATATTATTTTTTATCTAAGATTTCTGTTTTGCAACTACGGTAAGATTTAAGGGATGGACGTAATGAATTGATTTGAGGTTCATAGTGAGTAGTATCTTTAATAATATTGTTCTTTAACCCAAATAAGATGAGATCAATTTCTAACATTTGGATAACCATTAGGGTATGTTTTTTGAGATTAAAGGAGTTTTATCCTTGATAAATTAATGAGAACCTTTTAAAAAAGGTAATGAATATATAATTAAAAGTATATTCTGGATTGGAATGAAATGAATGGTATTTTTATGTATTGAGCACATGATTATAAAGATACGCAAGTTATTTGGAAAGACCAGGTTTAACCCATTCTGGATAATTATCACGGCAAATAAAAGTCGGTAATGAAGAAGGTGGTTGAAAACCGGAGATTTTCACATCGTTTGAGCTACTGTTGATGTCTTGATTGCGCCGTACACCCAAGACAAAGTAATAAGTGGCGGTAGCTTAAAACGTACTTGGAAATCGACCGGATATGCGAGGACATCTCTCCTGTATTAGACATATGATGTGAGGAATAAGGTGCCTCCAGCTTCATTCAGACCCAGAACAGACTTGTAAATGGATTGTGTGTCTAACATTGTACTTTGTGTTGTATTCAGTGATCTCTGCTTAATATATATTGTTTGGTGGCGGAGAATTTATTTTCTTACTTAACACCCTTCTCTGAGACGTATGAGCTTAGATGTTATATATCGCAGAAATCAATGATGTGGTATGGATTGACAATGTGTCATATTAAGATGCAATGATCATGGTTTTTTTTGAAAAGCATAGCCTTGTGGATGATGATCAGAACATGGCTTTAATTAACATAGCTTTGTTTATAGCATAAATCTGCAAGCCTCACCCTCGATATGAGCAAAAACGGGATAATGACTGCAGGGAGTGCATGCGTTTCTTTCTAGCTAGAGGTGATGTCATTGTATGGAGTCTAGACATTTTACTTATATGGATGATGGTTCGCGAGGTCCCTTGGATATGATTGGTCGACATACTGACCATTCTGGAGGTCCGATAGGAGCGGAAAGCGTATTGTTCAGGAATAACTAATCCACAAAAGTAAGAATGGACCAGCCCTGAAGATCCAAGGATTACTAATGGTGTGATCCTAAGGCATGTACTAGAGTGTCTCAAAACCAGTGAGGACGATCCCTTGCCTCGACTCATAGATGGAATCCAATTTCCAATACGCGACTTTCAGTTTTAGTTGTAAACCTACACGGCGACATAGTAGGATGAGGTATTATGCCGTCTATGATTGATACATTTATATTTGAAGTTGTTTGCCACACTATGCACCTACATTAGTATAAAAAAAATCTTTGTTTAAAGATGTACCAAGCATGTTTGGATATTATAAGGTAAAACTCTATCATCCGGCTTGCGTTGCATTGTGACCCGAGTCTTATAATAGCTTCATTTTTCCAAAAAGAATGTCGTTATTTATAATTGTTTTAATTTCGAGCTTTAGTATTCATGGGAGTAAACCCGTTCCGTGACATACGGCGTGGTCCCATGGTTTACCCTATTTACAGTAGAAGTTTTAATAACTGTTTTTTAGCTTTTACACCAGTCCTATGACTGACTCGGAGTTTACTGCTTCAACCTAAACGTTGGGTGCCCAAATTTTCCATACGGGCAGTCCGTCGTTTTGGTTTTGCAGATTGATTATTTTCACAAGATCGTGAAGTATGGCTAGAGCTATAATCAGAAAGCTCTGTATTTGTGTATTGCTTTCAGCTGTGTTAGTTGATGTTTTTCCGCCGCTTTGTATTTACGTGTATAACATTTCTGTTGTTATGTAATTTATTTTATTATCTGATTATTGTAATTTCGCTATATATCTATTTTCCGCACTCTGATATTCTTGTACTCTAACGTAAATTATTGTGAAAGCAATAAAAAGTTTTGTTGTCGTGTGTTCTGATGCGTCGTGTTCTCATATAATCCTAGCTTTTCCGTCTCTTCGAAGATCGGGGGATTTCGGAGTGTAACATAAGATTTCCCATGTAAATGAACTGAATATTTTTATACTCCTTATTATCAAGATTTAAGTTGATTAAATTTCTTGTAGCTCCAGAATCATGATACCAACTTTAATCATGTATGTCTTCAGGTATTGTGATTGTATTCATATGGTAGTTTCTTCAGTTATCTAATTGGTTACTTAATTCTTATGCTCAAGTCATATTTGCGCTTAGATTTTTGTTTCTCTAATTGCAGATATTTTGATTTCATGTAAAATTTGCACCGAATTTGAGATAACATTTTGATGATGTATGCCTAATCTTTTCACAAATCTGATATTTCGGTCTGTTGTCCCTATTTTATATCCCTCCGTGTACAACTCGGATTTTTGGGTACCCAAGGTAAATAGATTATGACATGTTTTGTAATTTTAAACTTGAGTAAGTCAATATACGAGTTTAGGAGCTTAACTCGTATAATAATTTAAGATGAGGGAATAAAGAATTTGTGATTTATAGGAAATGATGGTTATTGGAAAAATCCACTTAGTGCAATAATAAAATTTATTCCAATCCCCATGTTTGAAAATTATATTTTGATGGTTTAAATGAATATTGAAAAAAATAAAATATTGATTAACAATTAACAATTAACATTTAAGTAGAAATACATTTTCAATACGAAGTATTAAATTATTTTAACAAGATAATTGATAATTTGTAAATTTGTGTTTAAAAAATGTAAATTTTTAAAATTAAAATAATTAAGAACTGTGTTTAAAGCCATGCTTGAATATGGTAAATAGATTCATAGAGTGATAATACAACGTTGAATTGTGTTCAGATGAAATAATTTGTAAACTAGTGTTTAAAAGTGAAACTTGAGCAACAAAAACTGTATTTGCAAGATCTAATTAAAATAAAAAGGAAAATTTTGATTAAAAATCAATGTTGAAGTACTAAAAATAATTTTAATTGAATTATATATTTATTTTGTTAAAAAGTGTGTCTGGTGTAAAATTAATATTAAATTTGTAAGTTTGAAAAGGAAAATGTAAAGTGGTTTGAGCAAGTGTAAATAAATTCTGAACGTGTTGTAGTAAATTTTGTAGAATTAGGAACAAAAGTGCCTCTATAATTTGGTGTTTTGTTGGTTATATAAGCATACAAATATGTGTTAGCTTAACATAGTTGAAATTTGTGACACTTTTATAACCAAATTAAATTAGCAATACTTGCCTAAGGGCAAGTGGATGGGTTTGAATTCAAACACAAGTCCGTTAGAGTTTTCTGGAATCTAGTAAGGAAAAGAGAAGGAAAAATACTCATTTTCCTTTTCCCCTCCTCTTTTCTCTCCTTTAGGGAAAATGTATGTAACTGGAGAAATATTTTTTTCCCCTCCAATTTATGCTAAATAAAAGCCATTTTCATACTAAATCAAAAAAGAGTTGGTTGATCTCCAATTTACTGCATACCAGACTCCAAAATAAAGATCAAATCAACTAGTTTTATGAATCAAAGGAGAAAATTTTTCAACAAAGACTCGGGTTCCTTGCATGTTAGTATTCCTCCTTTCTACAAGTCATGATTTCTCAAAGCTCTCCCCTTGATGTCAAATTCGAACTGATTTCTTAATATCCGTCAAGACGAATTTTTGAAATTCACTCCTCTATCTTTGCATATATTTTATGACGATTTTCTTGAGAATTACGTTGAATTCCATTTATTGTAAACTAAGACCGAGTTTTGGAAGTTTACAGTGTTCATGCATGTCCATGTTGATCTTTAAGGGAATTATTTGTCCCCTTATTCATGCTAGAATTATGTGTTTCTTTTCTCGGTTCCTAGCACGAAAGCAGAAGTTTATGCAAGCTCAATTTTAGTTCATTCTTTGTCTTAGAACCTAGTGTATTCATTGCTACAAGTTGAACACGAAGTAGGAGGCGAGCCTGGGGAAAGTGGAATCCCCAGATCGACCATGTTTCGAGATGGGTCGACCCAAGCATAATGAGGGTTGACCTAAGGGTCGACACGAGCGTATATTACGCTGACCCAGGTGTGTAATGCACCTAGGCCATAAATCGAACGGTTGTTTTCACTTTGTTTTGATTTCTAGTGTTTTTTATTTTAGCTTCTAATCTAATACTTGAGTAATTTCCAAATGGTTACTATTGAACTTTTGATGTGAATTTGATGTGGTTTAATAGGCTTAAACACTAGCCAATATCTGCATGCATCTGAATCTCAAATTTCAAGTTTTGTGTGAATTATGTGTGTTGTTTCTCAAGCAATTTCATGTGACTTCCGACACCATACATATTTTATTAAACGGTTTAAATAAAGGGTTTTATTTATATAAATAATTGCCTTGAGACAAAGGATTTTTCATATTTTGTTTTATAAATATAAACTCTTTCAACACAATACTATATACGTTATTTCTTCGATATATATATATATATAAACGTTTTCAAACAAATAAAGCAAGAGGTTTCAGAATGGTTTTATAACTCTCTCATTCAAGTATAGTTTTGCTTATACATATAAACCACACGTAATTGCACACTTCGAGAATGTGTGATTGTGATTAAACGATGTCATAAACCACGTGGTATGGGTACGAAGGCATGTAAGATAGGATAATTCCAGACTCATCTAATTGAAACTGTCGATTCTAGTATTTTCTAGTGTGGAATTGCCTTATGGGTGGTAAACCAGCAATGAGAACGTGTAGTATGGGTGGGATGAACAGTTACCACAATTTGGATTACTGCTTGAGAGTTTATAACACATTCTATTTATTCACCAATACTAGACCTCTGGATCACTCTTTTGATATTTATGACCTTCGGGTGACTTTTGTGGATATTGTGGCATTCCTCGACCTTCATGTTAATCTTGTGCATTATGACCTTTTGGTCATCTTACCTCTCTTGTGGATATTAGTACTGGAATGACTTTGAGCCATTTTGTAGTTAGCACGTGCAGGCATAGCACAGACTTGCCAATCTTGCGGTTGGATTCAAAATCAAATTGTTTCTAAATTTTACGTTATTTCTGATTTTACCATTTTTGATATGACTATTATTACATATGTAGCTTTGAGCTAACTGAGAATTTGTGTGTACATGGTAATTTCATTTATGTGATTTGAACTCTTAGTTGAGTTCCCGAGTTCTATGATTTTTGCGTGTTCTGTGATTCTTGTTATTTCTGAGATTCTTGTAAATTTTGTAATTTCGAGGATTGAGGGCTTTCTAGGTTCTCCCTCTTGCGATATGTGATTCAAAGTGTTAATTACCCTAACTAGACAATTTGGTAATCTGTATCGATGGAAACATCCAAGTTTGTGTTCTTACTCTCATGAGTAATCTGAGCATTATTTTTGTGATCTCGTATTCTGAGTACCACTTCAAATCTCAAAAATATCGTCCGAGTACTAGTTTTTGGTTCAACCATAAACAAAACTGCAAATCTCACTACAAATCTCATTTCAAACATATCTTTCGAGATATTGAAATATCGAACAATATATCGTTTGAGACGAGATATTGAAATATCGACTGAGATTTTGGTTTTTTCTAGTTAAAATTTAAACGTGTGCATAAACCGAAACAACAAAAAAATCAGATCTAACCACGATAATCTCATATTATTTTATAATTTGCATGTTAAATAATCGCATCGTATATTCATATATGTTCTTCAGTGCTTATAATTTCCATATTCGTCATTTTTTTACTTACATGTTACCTATGAAATTATGTATTTTATTTTCTACTTCTGCTTAATTGTTTAATGTTTTGAATCTTTTTTTTACTGTCTAACAATAATCCATGTTCATGGATCCTAAGTAAGAAGCACTAATTATTTGTGTTGTACTTTTTTCATTTTAATCATATTGTGATTTATGAATATGAATGTTCTTTCATAAATGAAGAACAATGAAGTGATTTTGCAGTTCAAGGTTAAATTACTATGTTTTATAATATTATTCATAAAAATTATTGTGTCAGAATGTTAATTTTTAACATATCGTATATCCGGAGATTGTTTTGATATAAGATTTCAGACTCGAGATGGAAATCCGAGACAAACTCCCCGAGTTAGACTCATCTCATTCGAGATCTCCCCCGGTACGAGATCGTCTTCAAAATCCTTAAGACAAAATGCAATCATTATACAAGTTTTAAAACCTTAATTCTGAGAAATCGAATATTTTGAGTATATAGTATTCCTTTTCGATGGAAAGGAATTACTGCATCCGTGTTTTGTGTCAATCTGTGTCTATGCAATTCCTTTTCTAATGAAAAGGAATTAGAGTCTACTAGACACTTTAGTTCACTTAGCTCATTATTACATATATGTTTAAGCTAGACCGACCATGAATTTTATACTTGGGTCAAACCAAGTTATTTTAGGTTATTAGTTTGTTGTTGGTTCGTGTCTAGCTGCTTTACCCTTGGGCTGCCTCCCTTGAAGCTATTACGTAAATTGTATAGTCGTGTATTCATGTCATTTGTGTATTTTTTTTAGGATATGATGTGTATGAAACCATTCGAGTGTATAGCACATGTATATGTTGTATTGGGCTTTTGTATCTATATGTATTATATTCTATAATCTGTTATCTGTTATGTGTTGTAGTTTGTTATGAATACGATCCTTAAACATCACAGTTTATATTAGATGAATTGAGTGCATCAATCCACTTGAGAAAGCAAGAAAAATTCACACCCAGTCGACGTATTCGATACTGGTCTAATACAATATTATGGCTGGTCACTCCTAACCAGTCATGTTCTCCACTCTAATAGACAATATTACTCGGTAATGTTCTTTATTAGGGTGAGTCCCTGGTGGGGAGTTACACTCTGCCTCTTGCTTTGTTTGATTGTCCACCTATTTGGTCATACCGATCTGCCCACTTCTAATTTAATTATTATTCATCGAATTAATTATGTAATTAATTGACAACCCTAAAGTTGGTAATTTCTTTTGATTAATTCTTCCTTCATATGCAAAAAAATGCTAAGTGAACATATTGGTTGATGCTAGAGTTTCTTTAATGAGATTACTACAATTACTACTTTATATTATTTATTAAGGCCACTTAGAATTGTCAATACTTGTTTAATATCTGATATTTTGTATCTTGTTGCTTCTATTAAATCGCACGTTTTCCTGATTTTTGATAAGTACTCTCACATTAATAGATTATCCTTTCTAATATTATGTAGTTTTCTTTTGTAGTGCATTATTGTCAGTTGATTGAGAACTGAATATTTGTTCTACTGTTGTCCAGATTTCATTGGATGACTTGCATCGCACTATTTGTGACAACAAATATATATCAACTGAAGCCCGTAGCCATAAGCATACCAAGCTATCTTGCATACAATGTTTCCTATATTCTTTATGTCTTACTACCATATTTTTTTAATCAATAATGAATCTTTTGGGTACACGAAGTATTCTAAAAACAAAACATTCAAGCCTATATCCTTGAACATAAGTTTCAATTTAAAACTTCCAAAGTAGATAGCTATTTTTATCAAGATGAACTGTGATGAATTGGATTAAGGACTGATGATTGTCTTGATCAATCCCTCTGTTCAGTTGCACTATGTTGCTAAGAGTTAACTGCATTGAAGCAGCTAAGTTGTACAGTTAAAGTGCTCAGTGGATCCAATGCGACGGAAATGCAAAAATTTGCAGTAGGGAGCAAGGAAATAGCGTGATATAACAGATGAGTCTAAAGAACATATAAAATTTGTATTTACTGCTTTTACAAATATATAAATGATAAATAAATGAAAAATTAACATTTAATTTAATTATAATTAGTGCATTCTTAATTTTAAATAAAACCATGTGCAAATATATGTAAATACATATAAACTTTTACTTAGCTTGATTAAATTTAATATAATATTATAGTATTTTCTGTTCTAAAAAATATATGTCAAATAATTCTATTAAAAAGATAATTTTATAATATATACAAGACATTTTTTATTCATTTCTTTTGTAGAAGATATAGCGCGAAGAGCGGAGTACAGCTAAAATAATGGGATATATCGAAAATATAAGAATATAGCGGGGGTTTATGTGGAAAGACTATTTTAGAGGCTTTTTGAAAATAGGGTAGCGGTAGAAATCCGGTACACGATATAGTAAGGATATAGCGGAGTATTATCGAACCTTTAACTGCACAGCAGCTAAGTAAACCTTTGACAATTCAGCATATTACAAGAAATGATGAGGTTCATGCATGTTGTGGTCAGAACTGAAGTTATAACACCATTTTGATGAGTCCTTGGCAAGGAACTTTCTTTCTCAACGTTTTTGTGATGAACTTCTTAATTTCTAAATTTCCAGCTATTTATTGGCTTGATTTACAAAAAGAGGACATGATGCATCCAAAATTTACTTATTCTTGACAACGTATTTGTTTTCTTTTTAAAAAGAAAATGAAAAACAAGCAAGTCTTTAAATCTCAAATGATGAGATTCGATACTTCGATAAGCACAATCAAGAGATGAAAAAAAAGGTTCCTTTTCTGATGAGTATTTTCAAACAAAGAAATAACATAGCTCGGTTGATGATAAGAACTTGTGGCTCAGATAACACATTGGGTTTTGTGATTGTTTCCAAATATTTGATTGAAGAGAATCCAAAGTTGCATTATTTGATATTGAAAATGACAAAGATCCATGATATGTTTAGCCGCTTATTCTCGTTATTCACAATATTTTCATTAAGTGTTTGTAACAGTCTGCACCCCCATTTGCACAAGTTTTATACCCTAACTTAGCCTCCGTATAGGAGTGAGGTTTTGTTTCTCTCCAAAATTAAGTAGTGTTACAATCTCCTCTCCTTCAGAGCCCAACGCCCTCGTTGGCTCATCATCTCTCACTATCTAGGTGTTGTGGTCAAAGTGTGAGCCACAACTTCAAATGAGTATTGGTTTTGATACCACTGTAATAATCCACACCTTCGTTTGCACAAGATATTGTCCCAAACTTGACCTCCATATAGGAACGATGTTTTTTGCTTCTAAAGGTCTTGATGCTGTTAGAAGATGAAGCTTTACTATTTAAATTCTCACTTCATATCCAAATTCCGTGATGTGGAACTTCTAATTCTACTCCAAACTAAGAGGTGTTACAATGTGTACTACAAATTAATATACTAGTATATCATTCGTGTATGCACATAAAATTGTTCTAGAGATAGCTCTCAGCTTTGAACTACTTTTAAATTCGTCTAACGGTAAGCTATGCTAGCTAATCAACAATATATAAGCTAAGAGCGTCTCCAATAAACAATTACGTATCAGCAAATATGAAATCCAACCCCAAATTCATGTCCAACAGGGTGCAGAAATTACCGATAATGTGGATTTCTCTGGGAGGAAAAGGTTCAGAATGTGCAAACTCTTAAAGCGCTTGTTGAACAAACACCTGAAGTCAGACGTTTGTTCAACAAACGCCTGGACTCAAGCGTTTGTTGAACAAGCACTTGATTCCAGGCGTCTCTTCAACAGACGCTTGGGAATTAAAAATCCTGGCGTATGTATAACAGACGCGTGGATTATATATTTTACTAAACTGATCACTTTGCCTAAATACTTATTATTTATTATATTTAATTCTTGTGAACGTGTTGTAATTTTAAACAAAAATAATTAGGTAGTAAGTATCTTGTTTAATACGCGTAACCGTTGTGAAATCAGTGCTACGGTATTTTACGATGATTTTTTGTAGTTTTTATGTGATTCAGTGCTATGTTATTTTACGATGAATTTTTGTAGTTTTTATGTTTTTCACATTGGCAAAGAAATTAAGAAACCAAGATATAATTAAACAAAAACCATTAACAATTACAATCGCTAAGGATGCATAGTTTCACTGACTATTAACGAATACATAGTTTCAGTTAACGATTAATGGTTACAGTACAAGATTAGAAATACTAAAACAACAAAAACACAATAGTTAAGGATACACAGTTTTACTGACTTCCAACAAAGTTCCAAAGATGGTCTGTTAAATCATTCTGGAGTCTTCGATGTATGTCAGCGTTACGATAGGACATTTGGCTTTCTACGTGAAACTCTAGCTCTAGTTCGTTTCCAACCATATTTTCCGCCAAACCTTAGGCTGTGGAGCAGCTCTGTCGTAATTGAAATCATCTTCCATGTCTCTTTCGTCCTCTATAATCACGAGCGTAATGGCATGCGCTCCGTACGTGATGACGGCACGTGCTCCACGCGTGAATTGTTATTGGCTCATTATTCGAGGGCCAACACATACAGAAATAAAGTTTTAAAAAGACAAAAAAAATCTAAGATCAATGGTATAAATCTAAGATCAATGCAAGTTCAACCTATGCTCAAAGTTTGTGAGTAATCTTAACTTTCATCATCATGAAACTGTAAGAACAACAGATAATTAGAGCGCCAAATGTTTACAATCTCAATTGCTTCTCTCGAACAAATGTGGCTTTTGATCCTCAGTGACAACCAATCAAGAGGAGTATTTCTTAATCCTCAAAGATATCAATATACTGGAACCAATTCCAATTAAAAGGAAAAAATACGCAGAAATCTTATATTTCTGTGAGTCAGTAGAAGGAGATACTGCAGCTCCAGCCATCCTTTTCGACTCCTTGAGTGAGTAAATGAAAGTATTTTCCGCTTTCAGCCCAGTCCATTGCTGATTTTGAACTTCGGAAAATTAAATGTCCGATGCAGAAGGAAAGAGAAGCCCCAAGATTTTTTGTTGAAAAAACAAAAGAGAACAGCAGGCAAAAATCCAAACAACAAAGAAGCTCCAGCTTCAAAAAACATGGCGTAAGGCAAACATCTTGACGGTATTACCATCAAGGTATGAAGTAGTAAGTATCTGAGTTATGGTGGTAGGCGCAACAGTACTAATTTGAATAAGAAAAATATCTGTAAATAAGTTAGTACATATGTTTATATATAATAACATACCAAAAAGAAAGTTTTTATGACCTACACAATCTAACCTGAAGCTTGAAACCATAGCAGCAGTAGCCGAGAGAAGTTAACAATAAAGATAAGCAAAAATGAAGAGAGAAGTGGAGATTACAATTGGTATTTAAAGGGTGATAAAGATATTCTATTGTTTTATTTTTTGGGAGATTTGAGTATCCGAGAAAAAGTCAAAAAATAAATACCCTTATCTTTGTGGGATTCGGCCAACCTTCCTTTTATTAGCATGTTTAGAACATTTTGTTTAATTTGGTTGAATTTCCTTTATTTTTGTAGAAAACGTGGAAATGGATGATGAAGGAAATCAAATGCTTTCCATTTTAATTTGAAAATGCTAATGTCAAATCCTAAATATAATTTAATAATTGTCCATATACGTTTTATAAGGTATTAAATCTGATTTGATTAATAAAAAATACACAACAAAACCTAGCATGTATTTCAAATCTTTAATTCAAGTAAACTGAATAAATGAAAAAAATTCTTAATTTATTGCCAGAAAAATTAGGAAATAGATTGAGATGAAGGGCATATTTGAAAATTCTTACTTAGAATCGGCATATTCGTCAATTTCCTTAATTTTTGTGGAGAGCGTGGAAATGGACGATGAAGGAAATTAAATGCTTTCCATTTTAATTTGAAAATGGTGATATGTCAAATCCTAAATACAATTTAATAATTGTCCATATACGTTTTTATAAGGTATTAAATTTGATTTGATTAATAAAAAATGCACAACAAAACCTAGCATGTATTTTAAATCTTTAATTCAAGTAAACTGAATAAATAGAAAATTTTCTTAATTTATTGTGAGAAAAATTAGGAAATAAATTGAAATAAAGGGCATATTTGAAAATGCTTATTTAAAATCAGCATATAGGTCAAATCCTAAATACAAATAACTCGGCGTATACAATTTAATAATTATCCATATATATATATTTTATAAGGTATTAAAACGGATTTCATTAAAAAAATGCACAACAAAACCCAGCATGTATTTCAAATCTTTAATTCATGTAAACCAAATAAATGGAAATTTTCCTAAATTTATTGCGAGAAAAATTATGAAATAGATCGAGGTAAAGGGTATATTTGAAAATGCTTATTTAAAACAGCATATACATCAATTCCTAAGTACAAATAACTCGGCGTATACAATTTAATAATTGTCCATATACGTTTTATAAGGTATTAAATCTGATTTGATTAATAAAAAAATGCATTACAAAACCCAGCATGTATTTCAAATACTTAATTCAAGTAAACTGGATAAATGCATTTTTTTCTTAATTTATTGCGAGAAAAAGTAGGAAATAGATCGAGATAAAGGGCATTTCTGACATTTCACATTTACACAAAAAAGTGTGACACCAAACCTATTCCAACTATTATTAAAGATGTTATGTAAAATAACACAAGTGTACATTATCCTAGTCATTTTAGCTGAGGGACCAAAGTCTGCAAGGACTACTGACTATGCCAAATCTAGATTGAGGGACGCCAAATGATCTTTCTACATCCTTTCTTTGTCCTTCTCACATTGCTGCAAACCTTGCTTGTTTATTGTTTTGTGGGTTCAGGATTGTCTTGACAATGGTACTCCACTGTGGGTATATACCATCGTCCAGATAATATCCATGGTCGTACGTGTTACTCTCTAAAGTAAAATTATATGGAACTGATCTATCGTTTGTCAAATCATTAAACAACGTTGAACGTTCAACTACATTGAATTCATTGTTCGAACCAGACATTCCCAAAAAAGCATGCCATATCTGTAAGTCGTACGACGCTACAACTTCAAGTATAATAGTTGACGTATGAGACTTACCCTGATAAGCTCCAGCATATGCTTTTGGACAATTCTCCCTCTCCCAATGCATGTAGTCTAAACTACCTAACATTCCAGGCTATCCTCTACTACCATGCATATTCATTAACATTGCAACATCGGCTTCGTTTGGTCTACTTAAGTATTAGTCACCGTAAACGTCTACGATTGCTTGGCAGAAATGGTCCAAGCATTCCAATACTGTGCTTTCCACCATTTTTAATTTTTGTCTTGAGCGTCAGCAGGACCTCCATATGTATCATATGCAGTGCATCTATCATCTTTTGAATTCCAGTGAGCCCCATTGTATAAGATGCATTACGTTTGTATATAAAGTACGAATCATGTTGTTTAATACACCCTAGGATTCAAAGAAACATAGGATGCCTCATTCGGAATTTCCTCCTAAAATCTTGAGTTGTGTACGTTGGATTTGAAACAAAATAGTCTTCCATTAGTTTATCATTGTGCCACGAATGATGTCGCTTTTATATCGACGACCTACAACAGAACCACTATGTTTCTTGCTATATTCTCCATCTTCATGTAGTGCAGATATTAGCTCCCTCTGTCGACGAAAATGATAATCCACCATAATATCAAATTCTTCATCATTATCATTGAACAACAAACACTCTTCAATGAACATTTTTGACTCTTGAAGTTTTTGAGTAGGTGCTAAAAATAATGTGTAGTGTTTGGATAATAGATTTTGTTAGTCTTCCCACTAATATATACAGTTTTTCTACATTAAATTGGTATATAATATGTGGCATGAGTGCCCTTACATCATTGAATACTTTATCCTGGTCTGCTTTAGTTACCACATTCTGGTCTTCATTGGTTACTGCATTCTCGTTTTCATTGGTTACCGTATTCTGGTCTTTATTGGTTACCGCATTCTAGTCTTCATTGGTTACCGCATTCTGGTCTTTATTGGTTATTGCATTCTGGTCTTCACTAGTTACCACATTCTGGTCTTCATTGGATACCACACTATGTTTTTATTAGATACCACACTTTGTCGTTATTGGATACTACACCCTATTTTAATTGGATACCGCACACAGGTTTTATTGGATACTGCACTCTGTCTTTATTGTGTCATTAAAGAGCACCCAGTCTATCTTCCACTCTTCATTAATATTTGCCTCAAATTAGATTTTATAAGCTAGTTTTTTGAAGAATAGTGCAGCAAGTCTTGTAATCAATAAATATGTTCACTTGTTTCTTCTTCCATATATTGTTATGTTCTCTGTGGTTTGTCAATATTTACTCATTTATTTCAAGAACCCGCTTTTCATCTAGTTCAAAATGGCTGAATGAGAGGTAGATGATGAAAACATGGTTAAAATGTATGATGAGTACGAACGGAATAAGCAATCAGCCGAAGATGTCCATGTAAAAGCTGCAGAAGTCAAGTCAGAACTCTATAGTGCGATGCAACCAAACATAGTAGTCCAGCGTATCAGACCGGTTCAAAAAGCCCATAATGCTTGGTTGAAGGAAGTAATTGCTCGTCAAAACCCTGATAAATCAGGCCTTAGCATGACGGGTGGTTCAGTGCTATGTTATTGCGGGGCTGAATGTAATGTCCTTGTTTCTAAAAGCCAGACGAATGCAGATCATCGTTTTTATGGTTGCAAAGCATGCATTGATGCGTAGAATCACCAAGGATTACAAACTTGTAAAAAAAATCTTGGGTTGATCCACCGTTAATGAAGAGGGGTGTCTAGTACGCACTTGAGATGCAAGTTGAAGTTAGTCGCTTGGAAAGAATGAATGTTGCAGTAAAGGATGAAATGTTTCATGGGTGCTACGGTTTACCCGGAAACTAAGGGTCCTAGTTAACATGTGTTGTATCTTATGTTTTAGGAGTTGTTTCCTAGTTAACATGTGTTCTATTTTATGTTTTATTAGCTATTTCCTGGTAAATAGGTGTTGTATCCTAAGTTGTAGTAGTTATTTCCTAATTAGCAAGTGTTGTATCCTAAGTTGTAGTAGTTATTTCCTAATTAACAATTGAGTAGTTTTAATAATAATTGGACGTTATTTAAGTTCAAATTGAAATAAACTAGCTGAGTTGCTACAAAACTGAATCAAAACTTGTGACTTGACTTCACCCTGGCATAAAACAGTTTATTCGATTGCACAAACGTGTCAAATCTTATTATGCTACCAAAGTGATAAAGCTGCAATATATCAGTGTCTGCTTTCCAATGATAACACATATTAAATTATCACTGACATAAAGCAGTTCGAATGGACAACACATATTTACAGAGCAACAATGGCTTTTTTAAAATGTTTGAAATAATTATATGCATAATATTTGTTACAAATAGTGTTGCTTATAAATTGTTTTGTTGCTCATTCTGAAATATTACAGTTAAACTCTTAAGGTAAAATGTCCAACCAAAATTGGTCTACTGCTAAGTTACTAATACTTGTGGAAGCTTATATTGAGTTTGACAGAAGACACGAGATTATGTTGCAAAAGGGAGGGGGCGTAATCCATGAATTGTTTCGGATTTTGATCCAAGACATTTACAACACCCATCCCGACAGCCCCTCGTGGAGGTCTACTATAGATGTTCATAAAACTCATAGCCCTTTTTGGGATGAATGTCATCGTTACCACGAGATTATCGAGCTGGTGGAAGATGAGGATATATTTCAAGCATATACACCCGCTTTTGATGCACCTTACCAATTAGAATATAGAAGAGATTTCATTAGTCATAAAGCTTATGAAGTTCATTACAGCCGACTAACACGCTTTAGAACTGTTTAAGATTTAATGGTTTGAATTTGAAGTTGGTCGGGTTAAGTACTATTTAGCTTACACGTATCATGAATATATCATACAAGTGTATCATGAATTTTTCTCGCAAGTTTAATTTTTCTTAGTTTTATTTAGCATACTCTACCAACTCAAACAAATGTCTGTTTATTTCAATAGTTGGGTCTTCCTCGGTTTTGGTATTCATTCAAAAACTTTGGAAATTGTGGCAGAAACATTACATCGTAAGGCCTAATAGTGCAGGGCAGTACGTAAAGCAGATTCTCTACAGTATACCGTTAGGCCTAATAGTGTAGAACAATACGTAAAGCAGATTCCCTACAATGTCATATCTCATCACAAATTGTTTTATTGTTTCATTCACTCGATACTAAGCGGCTATTTATCTCTATGGTTTTTGCTCCCCATTCTTCACTCAAACAAGTTTTAATATTCTCCATAATTTAGCATACCAGAAATTATGCCTTCATGGCCCTCGTCTATGGATTCTGACTTTTCTTGGAATCAACAAACTCCGATAGCTAGTTCAAGAACCAATGCTGATTGGCTTATCGAATACCAAAAGCGACACTACGAGGAGGTGCGTCTTGAGTACCCAGATCTGAGCGTACTTAGACTTCAGGAACCTGTTGATCATGTACCGGATTTTGGTCATCTGGTAGTTCAACCTGAATATGAACAAGGGGTCAGAGCGGCTACTGTTAATGACCCTCCAACTCAAGAAGTGATACATCAATTCTCAGTGGTTCAACCTCATTATGAACAAAAGGTGCTTCATTTGCCGAACCTCTAAGCGATCAAGAGGTTAACTCATACCTCGTCTGTTGCCATTGTGGATATGCGGTCGAGGTAGTGGTAAGGGCAGATGGAGAAAATATTGGTCGTAGGATCCTATTATACTCATTATGGCCGAACGACGACGATTTTTTTGAATAGATTGATGACCATTTATGTCCAAGGGGTATTTTTTTATGCTAACTCGAATAAGAGATAAGGCATCGTATAACTGCTTTAGAATCCCTAGAGATTGAACATGACATTTAGTTTGCTTGCGTACTTATTTCCTATTTAGCAATTGTTATATCCTAAGTTTTAGTACTTATTTCCTAGTTAGCAGCTGTTGTATCCTAAGTTTTAGTACTTTTTTCCTAGTTAACAAAAGTTGTATCTTAAGTTTTAGTACTTATTTCCTACTTATCATCTTTTTTATCCTTAGCTGTCGTCCATATTTCATAGTTAACATCTGTTGTATCCTAATTTATAGTTCTTATTTCCTACTTAACATATGTTTTATCCTAAGTTGTAGTTCTTATTTCCTACTTAACATCGGTTTTACTTCTAATGTGTAGTCCCTATTACCTAGTTAACATCTGTCGTGATTAATTTCTATTTAACATCTGTTGTAATTGTATGTCCGTCAGATAATGAAATAACCTAATTACATGTTAACTCATAAGTAAGTGGTAAATTAAATTTTAAATAATTCAGAAGTTAGGCGTTTTTTGAACGGCGTTGAACTTTTTAAAGCTCAGATCTGAATCAGTCGTTAAACCGATTTAGACCGTTCGAAACCCCTGATCGTTTGAGAACAGGACAAATCAGAACGCAGACGGAAGAACATTTCATTGTTATTACAACAATTGCATCAGATACAAGAATATACAAAGTATAAATGAATAAATTACATTCGACAAATATCAGAGATTACAATAAATTACATAGCAGCGGAAAATAATACAAAGCACAACTGAAGGTGATATACGGATACAGAGCTTTCCGGATATCATTCCAGCTGTTAACCAGGATCCTGTGAATATAAATCTGCAAAACCAAAACTACTAGCTGCCCGTGCGGAAAATAGGGGCACCCAGAGTTTAGGTTAAAACAATAAACTCCAGGCCAGTCATGTGACTGGTGTGAGAACTAAAACAGTGATTTAAAGCTTTACTTTAAAAGAGAGTAATTCAAGGGACCACGCCGTATAACACGGAACGGGTTTCCTCCCAAGAATACCAGTGCATAGAATAAACAGCGCAATGCTTTTTCGAAAAATGAAGCTATTATAAGACCCAGGTCCCATCACACAATGCAACGCAAGCCGGAGGATAGGGTTTTCCCTTATAATAGCCAAACATGCTTGGTACGTTTAAAACAAATCATTTGATACTATAATAAGTGTATAGTGTCAAAACAATTTCAATCATAAATATCAATCATAGGTGGCATGGGTACCATCTATCATGTCGCCATACTAGTTCTACAATTAAAACCGAAATACACGTATTGGAAATTGGATTCCGTCATGAGTCAAGGCAAGGGGCAAGCTCCTCTCCGCGTTCGAGACACTCTAGCAAATACCTCAGGGTTACGCACTCTGGGCAACCCCGGGATCCTCCAAGGCCGGTCCTCACTTACGTTAGAGGATTGGCAATTCCTGAACACACGTTTCCCGGCCCTATAGGACCTATAATCGAGGCGCCTCGCATCCAAACCACAAAGGTGAAAAGTATATAAATGTCAGGGCTGGTAGGTCACTGACACCACCCATAGCTAGAAAGAAACGTCGTGCACTCCTTGGGTCCTCATCCCGTTTTTGACTCATACCGAGGTGTGAGGCTCGCGAATTCACGTTATACACAAAGCTGCCACGTAGGCGTGCTTTGATCATCAACCACAAGACTTTGCTTTTCAACAGAAGCCTTGATCATTGCATCTTAGCGTGCCACATAGGCAATTCATGCCCTGTGATTGGTATCTATCGATATACAACCTCTGAGCTCGTAGGTCTCAGAGAAGGGCGTTAAGCAAAAGAATAAATTCTCCGCCGCCAAACAGATGTATATTTAATAGAAATCAATCAACACAGAATAAAATCCAATGTCAGACACACATTCCATTTACAAG
Organism: Allium sativum; assembly: GCA_030737875.1. Lineage (NCBI taxonomy): Eukaryota > Viridiplantae > Streptophyta > Magnoliopsida > Asparagales > Amaryllidaceae > Allium > Allium sativum. The sequence continues at coordinate 39,002 of JASFAX010003787.1, forward strand.
TCCGTTCTGGGTTTGAACGAAACCGGAGGCACTTTCCTCGCATATCCATCCATCTCCAAGTACGTCTGGACGACCACCAACTATTTCCATCCTCTTGGGTGTACAGCCCAATCAGGATCGTCAGTAATTATCCAAACAATGTGAAGACTTCCGGTCTTCAACCACCGTCTTCATCTTCGACATATCGTCGAATCGGTTATTCAGAATGGGTATAAACCCGGACTTTCCGAACAACCTGCGTATATTAAAAACAAATGTTACACAAACACAACATACACCTCATTCCAATTCAGAATATTCTTTTATTCAAAGAAAATCACATTCTTAGGGAAATGGTCCTATTAATTTTATCCAAGATAAATTCTTTAAAATTTATCCTTTAATCTTCCTTTGGATGTCATTTCAAACCAAATTATGGTTTTCCAAACTAGTCGAGATTAGCGAACTACACCGAAGTAATTATTTATTTTATTTCCCAATCCCAACCTATTCATCCCATGAAGCAAAACTGGTAATACTCCATATCTAACACCGTGGTGTTATCGGTAAAATTAATTACCATTTCACGTTCAAATCTAATTAAAGATTTAACTATCGCTTTGGAGCAAAACTGGTAATACTCCATTCTCGCTCATTTCTAAATTTGATAATTTTGAACCATTATGCCTAATATAACCAAATATTGAACTGTATTGAAAATTGGTCGCATTGCTTGCATATACATATACTTACCTTGAACGGGTCATAGCAAGGAGGCTAGAGCAGAGAATAAAATTTGTTTGCCCGACAAATAGGTACATATTTACTACATAATTTACTGTTTTGTTTGGGTGATGATGATTTTATGAGCCTATTGGCTAGCCGCTTGGCCTTTTCTTTTTCTTTTTGAGATCAGAAGGCCTATATGGAAATTTCGGGATTTTCCCGCGGCTCCCGGTGCAAGGGAGGTTATGGCGAAATTTTTCGAAAATTTAGGGTGTTAGCCAAATTTTTGAAAATTTGAAAATTCTCAGAAACTGAAAAGTTGGAGAATGGAAGCCAGATCGAACGTAGAGTTGATTGATCAAACCACTTTCGACTTTGTTCCTTTTCGGGGACGAAAAGTTTTAAGTGGGGGAGATTGTAATAACCCGGAAATCTGGGCCAGTTTAAAAATTTTATTTTGGCAATTTTAGCGAATTTTGAATATTTAAAATGAATTATTTTAAATAATATCGATGGAAAATTTATTTTTAGTATATTCGAATGTAAATATTTATATACGTCGTCGTTAGAATATAAATATTTATATATAATTATAAATAGAATTGAAAATGACGCGGTAGTTCGATAATTCGATTTCAAACTTCAATTGAATGTACCGGCTGCAAAACAATCCGGATTTTAGTGAAACCAAAAACATTAGGATCTAATTGATAATATCTTTCCAACGAATCCGAAAAATCGAAATTTCATAGCGGGAATCAAAAGATATGTCCAGTTGAAAATTCTGAATAATCGCTATGGAATTCAGGCCCTTAAAAATGGAAATTTTGCAAACGACCTCGGATTTCGACGAAACCACTTTTGTTGGGTCCGTGATTTAAAATTATTGCTAGGTTTTAAATTTCATAATTTTTCAAATCAATTTGTGAGCGTGGCAAAGGAAAACGCGTTTGACCAGTTTCAGTTGATTTTAATCGACTGGAAATTGGCCATTTTTCCAACGGTCTCAGAATTCAACGAAACTAGTTTTGTTAGGACCATATCGTCAATACGAAGCTAGAAAATATTTTTCTGGAATTTTTTTAGTTAGTATGTGACCCCGGTAATTTGAAATGTACGTTTAAAATTCAATATAATGATTTAAATGTAAATTTAACGGAAACGGATCGAAACGTTCGAATCAGCCTACGATACATATCCCATTGGGTTCGGAATAGGGGTAAAACGCTGTGGACGACAGGCGGTGGGCCTCGTTTCGAGGTCGTATGTAAAAGTCAACTTTTTGAAAATAAAATAATTAAATAAATTAAAATTTTAAAACCCCCTTTCTCCTTTCCTTATACTCTGCCCCCCCCCCCCGATATTTTCAATTCAGAAAAACGAAAAAAAAAAGAGGAAGACGGGGGGGAACTCGCCCCCCCCCCCCCTCGATGATCGTTGCCGCCGCCACTAGGTAAGCGCCCCCCCTCAGCTCAAAATCGAAGCCGCAACCACCCAAACACCCGCCGCCGCTTTTCTTCTTCCTCCTCCTTTGGCCGTTGAGCTCGCACCCAGACCGCGACGCTCCAATCGAAGAAGGCCGAAGCCCTTCACCGCCGTCGCTTGGATGGCCAGCACCACCGTGAGCTTCTGGCGATCCTCCCCGACGCCAGCGAACGCCCAACCCCCTCCCCCCCCAGTCGCGAATCGAAGACGCAGCACTCCAATCCAGGAAATTAACGGAGAAAGGTAATTTTTCTTCTTTAATTTAA
>JASFAX010003788.1:0-41455 GCA_030737875.1 Allium sativum
GAAAAGCATGGACTCTTTAGGCCATCTGACATTGTACATTATAGAAATTGTGATACCCCATGTCCGTTAATGTCACTCACAAAGGGAATGCATTAAGTTTCGTGAAGCATTATATGTAAACAGATACAGAATATTACAAGACAGATATAAATAAGATAGTAGCGGAAATTCAATTTTTTTTTCAATCATAAATCATACATCGTGATCCAAAATTGAAAATACCATAAGTCATTAAAACCATTACAACAATATAACATCTGTCTTTTGCCATCAGAGTACATAAATACTTAAAAGAAAACATAATTACCCAAATAAAAGAGACAAAGCCATAGTATAGATAAGAACTTGAGCCATACTTCGAAAGCAACTCTAGCAAGGTGATAACTGAGTCTTGACTAAGCCTGAGTGTTTCCTCCTTGAGAACCATTGGGGGGAGGGAACGGAAGAATGAAGGAGAAATAAAAAGAGTCAGACATAAAGTCTTGGAGTCCAGTTACTTTTAGCAGTAAATAAATAAAAGTAGCATGATAGGCATATAAAGTGGATAAGAGAGATCACTACATAAAAGGCAGGTGTGACAAGGTAGACATGATAAGGTATATACGCTTCCCTAATGATTACTCTGCACTATTACTAGTATAACTCGAATGAGATGATCCCTTACACTTCAAGATGGTAGACTTAGGCATACGTCCAAATGTACCCTAACTACTACCCTAATCAATCGGCTTCCTACTCCGTAGATACTCCGTTCCGGCCCTACGGTAGGATGTATCACGTCCTAAAGTGGCAACCCCTAGCTGATATGCACAGCCCCTAATCTACAGGTGTCACGTTCGTCTTATCCCCTTCGGCTCGGCTCATGCACGCACATAGCCCGGTCGGTTTGCGCTGCCAACACCGCCTCCACGTTTGGATCACTTACAATCAGTCAGTAAGCATGTCCCTTCTCCGACCTAGTTCGAAGTTCTCCACTCGATACAGACTCCGAGTTACTGAATGAAACGGGTCCCACATAATATGATACAAGCTCTCCCCTTCGTCTTGTATCCCCCACTTTGTTTTCCACAAGTTAGCCTAAAGGTGTATTTAATTATATAACCCCAATCTTTCTACCAGTTATGCTTACCACTAGATGTCTTTAATTACATAACCTTATCGGGCTAAGTTTTTAGGCCTATATGTAAATATTACCCACCTCATCAGAATTACTTAACCCTCCCACTATCCAACCAATTTTACTTAACCCTAACTTTAGTTCACAATCATACAATCCCTATGGATTAGATTTGGTTAAGAAGTCCAATTTATTACCATGTCCATTTATGGTTTATAATGGGCTAGACCTCCCATATTAGGCATACAACTTGTGGATGCTGGATATGTCAGTCGGGTCCAGGCAGTCTTATTCCACAATTGGGCCTAACCTCGTGTCATAGCCCGTCTCGTATTTGCGCACTTAGACCTCTCAAATTAGGTTCAACATTAGTGGCTGCTGGATATGCCGGTTGGGTCCGGGCAGACTGCCACCACTAATGCAACCTAACCTTGTGTCATAAGTGCAATTACAATTTCTTATTGTAATTATTAGACATTTCATTCTTATCTGATTCTTACCTATGTATTTATAGGTGATTATGTCCCCACTTTCCCAATTTGAATTATATGTCCAATTCATATAAACATTATTTAAATTATGCCAATTCTAACCCTTTTACCCCGGTTCCCTAACTAACGAATTCACATATATTCGGCGGCATCTAGGCTAGAAAGTAGCCTAGTCATACACAATAAAAAGGGAAAAGTGATGGGAATATGACCAAGGTGAATGTTTTGGCATAAACATAAACTAGCATGGTGATAAGGTGGACATATAAGCATAAATCTGATGAACTTGTGGCAATTAATTGATTCTAACATAACTATGATGTCATAATAAGCATAATAAGATCTAAATTAATAGTTTAGATGTCCAGCTGGTTTAGATCTAATATGATAGACACAAGGTGATAAACTAGATTTGATTAGCAATTTAGATGTCCACATAATTCGGATCCAATAGTTAAAACTAGATCTAACACAAATAAGGTCAAGATCCACATCATAGAATGTTACAGTAGATCCGACAAGATAGAGATTTAGATCAATAGTTAAAAATAGATCTAACACAAATAAAGTCAAGATCCACATCATAGAATGCCACAAAATTACAATAAATCCAACAAGATAGAGATTTAGATCCAAGTTATACACAATTTAGGATGTCATATGTTCGCAGTTTACAATGGATCCAATATAATATAGGCACATGAACAAATCCAAACTATTGTCATATCACGTTTACTTTTATATTTTTAAATCTAAAAGAAACTAGGAACTCGTAGAGTTTGGATTAGAAAATAGAGAAATAATGGATCTTGAATCTCTAACTGATTTGCTTAGGTTGATAACTGTAGGAGAATAATGGATCCAATTCAGTCCAGACACCGGTAGAGTTTAGCCCCCATGGATTCTTAATGAAGAAACAGGAGAAATGGACACGTATTTATAGTCGCCAGCCACCCTAAAATCCACTACCACATCAGCCCTAGGGGTGTCGGCACCCCTATAGGTGGGTCGACCCTCGTGTTGACATCCCTTAAGGGGTCGACCCTGGTGTCGACACCCCTCTAGGGGGGTCGACCCCTTATTGCGGGAATTTTGCTGCCCTACGAAATTTTGAGTTTTGAACGCGTTCTGGATAGGTGCTGACTCATATCTGACTCATATGTGTATCATGCGTATATACGTATTTCTTCTGTGTGTTTATAAACTTAAAACCCCATAACTTCTTCATACGGTGTCCGTTTTACACAAACCAAACGTCTATCTTGACCAGAGTTTCGAGATGGATGAAATGGCGCATCCTGATTATTAAATTAATTATTATTTAATTTATCCTCTTTTAGTGTCATTAAAAATACAGGGTGTTACATTCTCCCCTACTCAAAGGATTTCGTCCCCGAAATCTCTAAGTTGAAAAGAATGCACATCCTACCATCCATCGTCCATCTACTCCTCCATCAATCATTGACATCCGTTGTCCTTAAAGATTTCTAATGCTTATATGAATATATGCAAGGGTGTGTGCAAATGTCCCAACACTAATGCGGAAATCAGGCTGTCCACTGATTTATTTGACCTCCTTAATGCAATGTATGTTAGTGCCATGAATCCAATATGTATGCAAATAATCTATTATAACATGTAACTTTTATATGTGTGCTCACTCATTCGTCCAAAATGCAGCATCCATATGGTAATACATCCATTTCCATCCATAAAAGAAAAGAAAATGCACATACATCCATATGAAGCACTACACCATAATGGCCATTTGGTAACCTTTTTTTTCTCAATTGCCAACACTTATTTGTGTTGTATTGTAGTCACGATAATAAGCGTTGCTACGTTAAAAAAGTGTTACCAAAAATACATAATTTTAGTTTTTTATCGCCAACGCTTATTTGTGTTGGTTGCGCTGGTTTCTAAGGGTGAAAAGGTAAACTGGCGTCCGTAACCCTATTTCCCATTTGTCGTTCATTTGCCCAACGCTTTTGCCAACAACGGCCGCCTGAATCTATTATCCAAATCCCAATTTCAGAAAGAGAAAAAAAATCCAGCATGCCGAAGATTAAACACTTCAGATCCGCAGTCTATCTGGGCTTCAGAAATCAATAATGCGAGTAGGTTGATACATTCATCCACGATTATTTGGGTTTCAGAAACATTCAATCTACCCTAGGCACTTCCATTCCGATTTCAAAGGAAAAAAAAGCGCAGCATTTTGGGAATCTTTGTTCGATTTTTGCTCGCATTCAATCCCATTTAGTCGCTTCAGGTATAATTTTTTTTATTTTTGCTTTGTCGATTTCACGTATAAATTTAATTTATCTGGTCTTTGTCTTTGTTGATTTTTTTTTGGTTTTCGCTTTGTTGATTTTAGAAGATATTTGAAGTCTTTGTCTACATATAGCTATATGAAATTGAGTAATTATTTGTGTTTACCTAATGAAGCTGTATGAAATAAACTACATGTCTTATTGTTATATGGAATTAGGCTATTGTTTTCTAATCAAGACCCATCGTCCACATGCAACAGTAGTCACTCCCAGTAAATTGTTAAATTTAGATGACATGTAATCTTATGAAAATAATATATAGAAGAAGAAAACAATAAATTCGAATTTTCTTAGATTAAGACCATATATGGATATGCATATTTATCTCTCTAATTGGGTTAATCGATTTATATGTTGACTTGGACATCAAGCAATTCATTTTTGTAAAAATCACTTAAACAGAGTGGCAAAATATTTGATGTCTCTCTTCTCCCACCTATGTTCTTCTCCAACACTGAAAAGTCATTGCCATAGAAATATGAAAGTTATCCTCAATTAGGTTGCTGGTTTTAGTTTTGTTTTGCATACATTTATATGAAAGACTGACTGTACACAATTTCTTTCATAACCAATATAAAGGGTTGTCGATTGGAATACTGTTTGTTAGTTCATTTTTTTTATTTTTGCGTGTTTTGAACTATTATCGTTTTTATCTATCTTCAAATATATTTTTTAACCTAATACTACCCCCTTTGTGACTTTGATGAATAGACTTTCGCATCATATATATATGAGCTACTATTTGCACCCCAACCACCTGAACACTTCCTCGAGCCATTTTACCCTCACTCAATTAGTTTCTTCATTCATCCACTCATACCAACCATTTCATAACCTTTTTTATTTTTTTAAAAATCATAACTCTCTTGTGTGTGTGTGTGTATTAATTCTTAAATTATCTTCATACACTATAAGCTAATTCCTATAAGATTCATGTAACTTGTTTTGTATCTTCCAACATGATTTACGTATGTTTGTTTGTTATAAATCCATCAAGAATCCACATATTACCAACATGATTTCTTTTGTTGATTTTTTTTTGAAATCATCCGATATTACATGTAGATTTGATGATGTTTAAGGACATTTAACATCAATGGTCGTTGATGATGTTTAAGGATATGTGTAGAGTTTAACTGCACCGATCGGCTCAGTATTACTGAGCCTAAGGCGCAGTTAAACTGCGCTGAATGGCTCAGTATTACTGAGTCGATCGGCACAGTATAAGTGCACCTTAGGCTCAGTAATACTGCGCCGGCCGGCTCAGTATTACTGAGCCTAAGGAGCAGTTAAACTGGATAACTACTCTGATCGGCTCAGTAATACTGAGCCGTTCTGTGCGGTTTAACTGCACCTTAGGCTCAGTAATACTGAGCCGACCGACGCAGTATTACTGAGCCTAAGGCGCAGTTAAACTGTGCAGAACGGCTCAGTATTACTGAGCTGATCGACGCAGTATTATTGAGCTGACTCAGTATTTCAAAATCATATGTAAAAATACAAAGTAGACCACGTAAAAATACAAAGTAGCATGCATGACCATTTAAATATTAAAGAAAGGATGAATACACCTTTGCTTCAGACTAAATTTAATAAGCCGCACTAAGAAAAACATTTGATGATAGATCAAAAAGTAAAGAAATTACTTTGAGTACTTAGAAAATAAGAACACAACCATCACTATTATTTAATACTTTTTATTGATTTGGTTTGAAACATGTTAACTTTAGTCCTTCCAAATTTTGACTGCAAACATTGTAAAGTAGTAATATGCAGAAACTAAGCAAGTCACACACATCAATCAGTATAGAATAGAAAGAGTAACAAGAGAAATATAGTGGTAAATGTGTGAAAGAGTAATACAACTGTATAGAATAGAAAGAGTATAGAATAGTGGTAAACTAAGCAAGTCACACACATCAATCAGTGTAGAATAGAAAGAGTAAACAAGAGCAGTATAGCAGTAAGAAAAACATTTGGTGTTCAATTGCTCTGACCAAGCAAGAGCAAAATGAATAAGCAATGTAATCAAAATGTGTGAAATTATGCATATAGTGGTAAATATAAATACCACATCAATCAGTATAGAATAAAAAGAGTAAACAAAGCAATATTAATTACTTATAAAACATGCAATAAGTGAGCTAAAGGAAAAAAATTATATGATGTAAGACAAGCTATGCATTAGCTAATGAGAAATTTTTATGTACATTTAGAAAGTTCCCCACCAAAAAAGCACCATTCTATAGGATAGCCAAGTTATAGCCATACGCAGACAACACTCGAGGTTACGAACAAGCAAAGCAAACCATCTTGTACAAACAGGTTTCAAAATTATGTAATACTGTCAAACAGGTTTCAAAATAATAACTACTGAGAAAAGACACAACCCTTCAATTAGAAAATGCGTTATTGTTAACAGAAATTTGCCATCAGTTGAGCACTTGAATAAATTTGTGTAGTATGACATACACTGAGCGGTAATGTGCTCCTGATTATATACATACAACCCAGCAGAATTCATGAGTCCATGAACACTAGTTCTATGTTTTCTCACTGACATCCTAACATAAAAAAATAATTAGAACTAGTATCCCGACTTTTCATTAGTGTTATCTGACCTTTTTGCTTAATAGCATCATGTTGAACTTTCAATTGCTCCCTAGTATTGATTTGGAGCTGTAATAATTTGTTATACTGTTCGACTTGTCCAGGATCATCATCTAATTGCATAAAAATAGTTTTATACTTCTCTTCTAGTTTTATACTTGTGCAGTTTTTTTTGCATTTATGTATAGCTCAAATTAAAGTATTTATTCTATATTTTTCTTTGATAGGTCCAAAAGGTAAAATTTGAAATTTATGTCTAACTCAAGTTCAAGAGAGTGGATTAAATGTCCATATAGAAATACTGAAGAATACAAGAAAGGCGTTCGAGACTTCATTAGTTTTGTGAAGAATCACTCATCCCGCGATGTTGAAATTTGCACCTTCCCTTGTATTAAGTGCAAGAACTCTAAAAAGCTCTCACTGGAAAACGTTGAGAAACACTTAATCATTCATGGTATGATTAAAACATATAATAGGTGGTTTTTCCATAGAGAGATGAGAAACAACAACTCGGGGATGAATTGTACAAAAAATATTATTTCACATCCTCATATCCAAGATCAAATTCAAACCGACCAATTTGTAAAGGGGGGGTAGAAAACTCATAGACGATGCTTTTGGAGTGCATAATATGCCACAAGCTAGCGGTGAAGAGGAAGTTCAACAGACAAATACAGACGATTATCATACTTACTTTGAAGAGAAGCACAAAAAATATGCAGACAAAGCAAATGAAAAACTTTATTCTTCTTGCGAAGAGGGAATTACTACGTTAGGTGTAATTGTTGAGTTTCAGAACCTTAAAAAAGAATTTAACTAGTTGGAAAATAGTGTGACTGAGTTGTTGAAGCGATTAAAACGTTGGCTTCCAAAAGAAAATAATTTACCTAACAAGTGTCCCACGATGAAGAAAATAATAAAGGATTTGGGAATGGAGGTGTAGCATATACATGCTTGTGTCAATGATTGTATATTATTTTGGAATGAAAATGTTGATGCGAAAGAATGTCCTGTGTGCCATAAATAAGGTACAAAACAAAAAAAACAGTGTTAGGGGAGGTCAAATTGACGAAAGAACCAAGAAAAGTTTTAAGAAACTTTCTTATAAGTCCAAGATTAAGTAGATTGTACACTATACCATGGATAGCTCGTAAAATGCAATGGCACAAGAAAGCTACACCATCTTGGAATTCCATGCGACATCCTATAGATTCAGCTGAATGGAGATCAGTCAAAAGACGGTGGCCAAAATTTGCTATTGAAGGACGCGATGTTTGGCTTGGTATTTCTACGGTTGGGTTTAATCCAAATGGCGTTTTCTCCAATAGTTATAGTTGTTGGCTTGTTTATATGATACCTTATAACCTACCCCCTTTGTTGTGTATGAAATCACAATTTCAAATGTTGAGTATTTTAATTCCTAGACCAAAAGCACCAAGTCAGGACATTGGTGTATACTTGGAACCTCTTGTCGATGAATTAAAACATCTTTGGGACGAAGGAGCGTCCGTTTTTGACACAGAAAAGCAAGAATTTTTCAATATGAAAGCAATATTACTATGGGGAATTCATGATTTACCAGCTTTTGGTAACTTATCTGGTTATGTGACTCATGGTTATAAGGCATGTCATGTCTGTGCTACCGAGACAGAATCAGAGTACATCGGCAACAATATCTTCTATTCAAAATATAGAAGGTTTATGAAGAATGATCATCCATATAGAGCATTAAAACATGGATGGTATAGGGATGTTGAATATAAAGAGCCTCCAACTCAGCTAAGAGGCTTGTCTCTTTTAGAAAAGCTTGAGCGTATCAAATATATTCGTGGCAAAATACCACCAAGCAAAAAGAGATTGATTTCTGAAGCTTATGATAATGTAGATTGTCTTGTCGATGAGGAAGGAAGGCCGGCATGGTATAAGAAGTCAATTTTGTTTGATTTGGATTATTGGAGCAGTCATAAAGTTCGTCATACTATGGATGTGATGCATACTGAAAAAAATGTTATTGAACATCTCATCAATTTTAACAAAGGAAAGCAATCTTCTAAACTTGCATTTGATAAGGATCACAAGTTGCAATGTTGTCGAGTTCTTAAAGATGCAAAACTTCCATCATGTCTTGCAACTAAGTTACACGGTCTTATATGTCTTCAACCACCCGGTTTGCAAATTAAAAAGACATATGATTATCATATTCTCATCCAATACTTGCTTCCTATCATGGTTCAACATGCATATCAAAAGTGTCGTGAGTTAAGACGAGCGCTTTTACAAATAAGCTTGTACTTCAACATAATATGTTCAAAAGTTCTTGTTCGAGAACATGTGCAAGCGGCTAAAGATAAGATTGCTGAAGCATTATGTGTGTTGGCACACTATGTTTCAATGGATTTTTTTTGATATAAGTATCCATTTGATGGTACATTTAGCAGATCAAGCTCTGCTTTGTGGACCATCGACTTATATATGGATGTATCCATTTGAAAGGTAAATATTGTTTTTGCATTCAAATTATTTTACCTAAGGTTATGAAGTAACTAACTATAAGTATGCATATTAATTTTTGTGTGCTAGGGCTATGAAAGATTGCAAAAACATACCTAGTAACAAAAGGTATATAGAAGGATCAATTTCTGAAGCATACCTTGTTTCAGAATCAGTGCGATACGCAATGGAATATATGCCAAATCCACGTGATGGAAATCATAGCTCTAAACAAGCATCCTTTTTAGATGAGAATAGTGATGATATATATGAGCGTTCCATCATTGAAGGTAAACCGTTAAAATTATCTAGCATGCAACGATCACAGATTCGACGATGGTTACTATTTAGAATTGATATACCGGAACGAGATGAATACTACAAGTCATACATTTTCACCTTTTTCAATACGTATATCACATTTAGTCAAGAATATATATATTTATCACAATATTGAATTTGTAGTGCATACCGCTTATCTTTAGAAGACGGTCTTCGTGGTAAAAGGAAAACTATCACAAAAGCAGAAGTAGTAGTCCAATCTGAATTTGTTGATTGGCTATACAATAAGGTGTGATATATTTACTTGAGAGCAATGTATTTCTTCTTAACTAATGTTATTCTATTAATTTTCTTAATTCTTAACAGTTAGTGGACGAAAAATGCATGAACTTAATGTTATGGTTGTATGTCAATGGTCCAAAGTGGGAAGTCAAAACTTTTCTTAAGTATAGAGTGAACGGCTATACATTCTCTCCTCAACATTGTGACGATAGCATTTCAACGCAAGATAGTGATGTCTGTATGGATGCGATCACTACATTTGTTGCAAGTTCAAAAGATTTAAATCCTATGGATGATGATACTACTTGGTATGGTGTTATTAGAGAGATCATGGAAGTTGATTACTCTGATTTTCAACATGTGGTATTTTATTGTGATTTGGTGAATGTTGCAGATAAGACAAATGGTTGTAAAGTTTGTCCGGATACAAATTTGTTAATGGTGAACTTAAAGAAGCTCAAGAATACGGATGGAGAATATGATAAGCCTTCTATTCTTGCGTCCGAAGCAAGTCAAGTATTTTACATCATAAATACACAAAATTCTGACTGGTCCATTGTTCGATGCTCTCCTAAACGCATAATGGATAACATAGATGATTATGAAGTACCAACAACATATCAATCTATATTGAAAGAACAACCAAATTTAGAACCATTATTGAAATGTATTCAATCGAAATCAACATGTTGATTGAAAATATGTTGCATTTATTTTGCTTTTTTTGATCATGCATTGACCTTTATTGATGCATTGTTCAATTGTGTTGTGTTTTGAAATGTATGATTTTCTTTTATTGATGTCTTTTGAAACTATTGTCAGTTTGTTATGTTAATTCATGTCTTGCAAGTATCTTTCATGTGTTATGTTAACTTTACATTTTGTTTGTTTTTTAATGTAGATTTTTCATTAAAATGACAAACGATTTTAGCGCAAATGCAAATTTAAGTACAACAGAGACTATTGAACCTCACCCATCCAAAGGTAAAAATTACTTTATAACGGTTGGTGTTGAGGGTGCAGTAGGAGAAGATTCAGCTAAATGGAGTACACATTGTGGTGAGTTAATTCGTTGTCATATACCCATTGCTACAAAGAATGGAGGGCCGTAGATAGCTTCTACAAAGATAAACTATGGGAAGGGCTTTTGGTATTTTCACTCATATCAATTTCACTATCAAGTTTAAATTATGATATATTTGATTGTTTCATGATTTCTTTTTTTTTTCCTTTTCTCGTGATAGGAAGAATTTGACATGGATGTAGATCCTAGCATAGCTCGACCGTTATTACAGAAAAGTTTCCCACCGTACTATAGATCAATAAAGTCAACATTAAGAAAAGGTCTTCTTAAAGTAGATGACACTATGATTCCTAAACGCGTTACCATTGATAGATGTCCAAATGATATAGATAGAGTGTGGTGGGAAAAGTTCCTTGATATCGAGTATACGAATGAAAAGATGGAGCAATGTAAAAAAAATTGCCAAAAACAAAGCGAAAAACCAAATCACTCATACTCTAGGAAGGAAACCTTACCATAGAGTGCACCATGAAATGGTAATAAAATTATCTTTTGTAAATGGTTGTTTGTAGAATGTTATATTAATAATGTGTTGTCAACTTTAATATTTGTTGTAGGTCTTAGCCAATCCAGAAGCAAATATTTCACGAACGACGATTTGGAAGGCTGGACATGAAAGAAAATCGGGAGAAGTACTACCATGTGCCGCGGAAACATATGTAGGTTTGCATATTTGTTCAAAACTCAGTTTTGTAAGGCTCAGATTTGCATAAAAGAAAAACTCAGTTTTGTAAATGATTTTCTTCTTAGTCTAATATATAACAATATGAATCAAGTTTAAACTATGGGAAGGGCCTATAGCGCTCAGTTTTGCTGAGCAATAAGCTCAGAAAAACTGAGCCTATGGCTCAGTTTTTCTGAGCCGTAAGGATCTGAGCCGTAACGGCTCAGAAAAACTGAGCCTATAGCGCTCAGTTTTGCTGAGCCATAAGCTCAGGAAAACTGAGCCTATGGCTCAAGTTAACTAAGCCGTAAGGCGGCTCAGAAAAACTAAGTGTTATAGGCTCAGTTTTGCTGAGCCTTACGGCTTAGCAAAACTGAGACTATGGCTCAGTTTTTCTGAGCCGTAAGGCTCAGCAAAACTGAGCCTATAACGCTCAGTTTTTCCAAGCTTATCGGCTCAGAAAAACAGAGCTTATAGCACTCAGTTTTGCTGAGCCGTAAGCTCAGAAAAACTGAGCCGTAAGGCTCAGGTTAACTGAGCCTTATGGCTCAGCAAAACTGAGCCTATAAATATAAATTCAAATTCAGAGAGAGAATATATATCGCAAATCCCAATATTTAATCAAACAAAAATCATAATAATCTTTAAATCAGAAGCAAAATTTCACTTTCAGAATGAATGGATTTACGATGGATTTTATTGAATAAGGAGAGTTCAATAAAAAAAATTGAATATTTGAATATGAATTTTGAAGATTTTAAGTGTGCTCAAATTGTGTTAAGCACTTTCTAACCACGCATAGCCCAAAGGTCTTTTAAATGGGGTTAGTAGTAACTTAATTTTATCCTCTCTAATGAGTTCCATCCATGCACAGCCCAAAGGTCTTTTAAGTGAGAATGGAAGCACATAGAGATTAAGGTAATTCACCCACGCATAGCCGCGAGGACTTTTAAATGGGAGTGAATACCAAGGATAAATTATTATTATTTTTATTTATTTTTCTTTTTCTTTATTATTTTTTATTTTTAGTTCCAAGAATAATTAGAACTCCCCAAATTAAATAAAACCATGATGAATGACAGAAATATGGTAGATATAGAAGATGGTCGTGAAATAAGCTCCAATTCAAAGATATTATAAATTCTGTCCAATCATCATGAGATTTAAAATAACATCTCCTCTAGTTATGAACTATACCATAGTCACAACTCATCACAATTTCATAAATCTATTAATAATTTTGATGAGTCACAAAACGGTTCAAATCAATCAATAATTTCAATTTTTGAATAAATAATCAAAAATAATTTTAAAATTGAAAATATCAATTTCATGAGGGGTTTTGAAAATATCAACGCTGATTGTTCCAAGACAATTTTAAAACCACTTATATATTTAATTCGAATTGTCTATGAATTTTAATAAAATCCAATCACTGATTTTCCAACTTATCATTTAATCACCAACACACTTAAAAACGAATCAAATCAATTTCCTTATCAGAGCAGCACAAGATCATTTTTCAAAGTAGGAATCACAAGTGAAATTTTTCTAAGAATTTTTAGACAAGCACAAGAAACAGTCAATAATCAAATCTGAAGGAAACTATTTGAAATCACTTGAGAAAAAAAATCAAATTTTTATAATCCAAGAAATTCAACAATTAATAACAAATGATTTCAAAATCATGCCAAGTAAAAAAAATGAATTTTTTTACAACTAATCAATCATGGCTTTCAAGTAGTCTACTGTATTGAATTCAGTTTTTCAATATTTTTCAATATTTTTCAAAGTGAATATGAAGAAACTCAAAATAACAAAACTGTGTGAATTTTCATTAGCCATTCGAGAGCATCACAAATTTAAAAAAAATGCTCAAAACTATTACTGCCTAGTTAATATAAATCAACATAAAAAAGAAATAAAAACAAAAAGGGAAATAAAATAAAAAGGAAATAACAAATACGAGTTTAGAGATCATACCTGACTTACCATAATCGATGTGAACCAATGAATCTCCAACTCTGAATCTATGGCTAAGGAACTTCAAACAATTCAATGAAGTGGAACAACTTGAATTATATCTCTTTTAAGCACAGTCGTTCCTTAGCCTCCTTCGGTACCTAAATGTTTATAGGATCGAGTGGTCTAACAAAAGTTGTTTTACCACTCTTATCTTCGTTTACACGTTTTGGTACCCAAACCCGTTTATATAACAATCCATTATTATCCACTAACGTACCCTTTGGAACCCAAATTCGATTAGACTTATTTAAATTCATTTTATTATTTTTTGGAATCCAAACATGTTTAAATGAATTGTTTTTAAACGAGTTAATATTTCGTTTATGGCTTAAAAACCCTTTGAAATTATTAGATTTCAAAATTTCAATTCGATCAATTTCAAAGCCATTTAAAGGATTTTTAAAGTAATTAGGATTTTGTTTTTCAACAGGATCAAATCCAAAACCAAGTCCCTTTTTATTTCGAACAAAAAATTGATTTTTTAACAACATATTCAACGATTTCTCTCCTTTAGAAAATTTTGTCAAGGCTGACTCAAGTCGTTGAATTTCAAATTTAAGATCGCTATTTTCTTTTATTAAATTTGAACAACGATTAATAGCGATTTTCCTCTTTTCAGCATCAGTTTGTTTTAAAATCAAGTTTTCGTTTTCAAGTGCTTTGATTTTAGCATTGGACTTAGAAATTTCAATTTCAAATTGTCTTCGCTTTTCAAAATCAAGTTTTTCAGATTCTCTAAACTTTTCAATCTCCTTCTCAAAATCACAATTTTCGTTTTTCAAATTCTTGTTTTCACTTTTGAGTAATTCAAAATCAGTTTTGAATTTCAAAGGATCATTACTCAAAAATTGACATTTTTCGCATTCTGAAAACGGTGAATTCTTAACTTTTTCAAGTTTTGTTTCTAAACTGTTATATTCTTGAACTAGTTTTGACCTATCAGATTTCAATTTCTTGACTTTTAGTTCAAGAGAATCAACGGTTTTTGTGAGGTCGTGACACATTAAAATTAATTCTTTATAGGTAAAATTCGATACCTCACTAGAATTCTCTTCACTACCTTCCAAATCAGATTGAGCAATAAGACACAAGTTGGCTTCCTCTTCATCACTTTCAGAAACTTCTTCTCCTTCCTCGTCATCCCATGTAACAGCAAAAGCCTTCATCTTTCTTCTGAACTTCTTCTTCTTTTCGTTTTTAAGATGTGGGCAGTTCGGTTTGATATGTCCGGGTTTCTTGCAATTGTAGCAAAACACTTCATCGTCTGAGCTTTCTGAACTTTCGGATTTGATAGTTTTCTTCTTTTGTGGCTTGTATTTGCCTTTGGCCCACTTTCTCAAAACCATGGCTAGCTCTTCAGCGGGATCATCATCATTACTTTCAATAGAATTATTTAGAGCGATCGTCTTTTTCTTTAATTCAGAATCCTTTCATTCTTCTCTTGCTTTTAACTCCATCTCGTAAGTAATCAGATTTCCGATCAACTCTTCCATGCTTACTTTATTCAGATCTTTTGATTCTTGTATCGCCGTCACCTTAGCTTCAAAATTCATCGGTAGCACTCTCAGTATTTTTCTGATCAATTCCACTTCGGTATAGGTTTTGCCAAGAGCTTTTGCATTGTAGACTAGTGATGAGAAGCGTCCATACATCTCTTTTATATCTCGTCTCGTTACATAGAGAAATTTTCATATTCGTTTGCTGAGAAGAGCGAGACGAGATTCCTTCACATGAGTTGTTCCTTCATGTGTGACCTCCAACATATGCCATATTTCCTGTGCAGTTTCACAATGAGAAATTCGATTAAATTCAGTTTTATCAAGAGCACAAATTAAAGCATTCATCGCTTTGGAATTGGTTGAAAACAATTTTTTATCATTAGCATCCCACCTGTCTTTTGATTTAGGAATTTCAACACCACTAACAATAACAATGGGAGATCTATAACCCATTTCAATAATATCCCACACATCATAATCGACAGAACTCAAATAAATTTCATCCTAGCTTTCAATATGCATAATTAGTTCATTAAACAATGGTGGCCTAGCTATGGACTGACCCTCAGAAAACGCGTTATTAGACAGATTCATGACTCTAGAGTTAAAATAAAATAAAAACTACCTGCTCTGATACCACTTGTAGGATCTAAATTAACCCTAGAGGGGGGTGAATAGGGTTTATCGCAGATTTTCGCAGAGTAATTAAATAAAAACAACACAGATAATAATCAGAATAAATGCGGAAAATAAATAACACACAGATATACCCAGCTTCGGCAAAACCCTGCCTACTGCTGCATTCCCCAAGGTTTCTACTAGGAGTTAAAACAATCTCTACGCTTCCAATCCCCTGTAAACTCGCGACACTCGCTCCCAACTGTTCTTAACCCTACGCTCAAAACCCTGCACTGGTTTCTATCCCCGAAACCAGATTTCCCCGAATTACAATTCCCGTAATTCGTCTTCCCTAGATTTTACAGATCTAGAAACTGTTTGTTTGTTTTTACGATTAAACAAAAAAAATGTAAAATAAAAAATAGAAAAACCCTTAGGAGTTAAAATAAATGGGTTATCCCCTTTTAAAGAACTTGGCCGGCCTCTTCTATTTGCCCTAGCCCCTTTATTCTTTGACCCGATCTCCTTTTTCTCTGTGAAAAAATAATGGCGGCCTAGGGTTTCTTCTCCTATCCAAATCACGATGGCGATCCAGCTAGGGTTTGCAATCTCCTTTGATTTTAGGCGGCTGCTCTCTCTCTTTTCTGATATGCTCGAACTTCTGGTGGTTATCCTTGTTTAATTGAAGTGGAATACTTTGATTTCGATCCAAGCGATTTTGTGTTCTCTGGTATGATTTTAGATTCGAATTTATGCTTTAATTTTTCTTGAACTTGGATGCTTTTCTGCCGATGATGATGTTGGTGTTAAATAGGGTTTCAAGTCCGAATAATTCTCTGATTTCCCATTAGATTTGGTCTGATTATATTCGTTAATTTTGGGGCTTGACTTTGTCCTTGATATAGCGTGGTTTCTGGAAAAAAACTTGTGTGATAATTCTTCAATTTAAATGGTCTTAAATTCTCCTGATTTTCTGAATATATTGCCGTGAATACTTCTTGTGATTTCTGGAATAGGTTACACGTATTTAAAGTTGGTATTTTAATCTTTACGGCTTGAATTTTGTTATGTTTGAACTGTTCAAACACTTTGGGATAATTTGAGAGATGAATTTCTTCCTAATATATTTCATATATATATTCCCAGGTTTTCAAACTGATTTTCTGGAAATTTATAACTGTTCTTCGGAACATTTTGCCTAAACAAAAAAAACTTCTTTGAATCGATGCTATACTTTAACTTGTTCATCGCAGTTTGTACACAATGTTTGAATTCAGGAAAATATGGCTTGACCATGACCATTTCTACTTTGTGCTCGACCACTGTGTTCATCCATGCTTTGTATATGCTGTTCTTAGTTCATGATGCACCACTTAATTTGCCTTGACCAAACTGTTTTTCTCTGAATTTCTATACTGATTTTGTTTTCTTTCAATTCATGAAAAAAAACCAGATGCTTCACTTGATTTTTCCATGCTTTGCGTGTCTTCTTGCTTGTTGCACCATATACATACTTGCTGTTTTGAAATGAAACTTGTGCATGAACTGTTCCTCGGCTGTTTGCATATTTGTTTGAATTCCATTGTTTACTTGCTGGTCTATGAGTTGATATACTTGAAAAATGTTGAACCATTGTTTAAGTTGGGTTTGTTCACATGTTAGAACTGCACATTCATGTAGAATTTTCCTTGTTGCTCGATCATACTTGTATCATGCACCACACCCTTGCATGCCTGACTTGTACATCTATGTTCCTCTTGAATTTTCTGCACTCATACATGATTTCATTTGTACATGTTCCACTGTGTCTGATTTGTGTCGTGAGGCCTGACCTCAATGACTTTAACTTTGATGTACCCTTACTTTTCCTTGCTCCATCTTTATGTACTCATGTAGCTGCAAATATCTAAACCATGCTTTTAACACAGACCTGAGATGTTGTACCATTGCTATCCATGTCATGAAATATGATCTGTCATTATGTTTGTGAGATTTGCCATGTGTATGTTGTCTTCTTTTTATGTTGTACTGATTTGATCACTTGTGCTCAAATGCTCTGCCATTTGCTCGACCACTTTTGAGTTCACCTTGGCTGCACCTGAACATGTTTTGTAGTGACAAACTACTATGCACTGAACACATTTCATTTGTATACATGTTCCATTGATAAGAACTGGTACTATATTTGATCCTTGCTTGGTTAGTTTATGAGCTTTGGCACTTTGGTATTTTGTCGACCTTGTCAAATAATTCTGTCCTCCACCATTCATGTCTTTGCTTGTTTTGCATGACCAGAAACTTTTGTTTTAATTTTTCTTGCTTCCTTTTTGTAATTTTCACTTTTGGCTCGACCATTTGCACTGAGTTGAGATGGTCCTCGTGGCTACTCCTTAGTTTGCTCGCTGATTGGCGAGCAGTGCACACGTGTATATACATACACGTGTGTATATGCAGCCATCCAGACGAGTTTTTCTGTCCCTGCATATCAGACCAAGTCTAGAAAAATGATGAGAAACACACCGTAATTCTGAGGCAAATAAAATATTTAAAAAATAATTTTTTTTATTTGATTTATTAATTTTATTTTTTGTTGCAGTCTACTGTGTGTGTTCTTCAGTATGAACAGGTATGAAGATGACTGGATTGACTGTGGAATGTTGTGATGTCAAGAAGACTGAAGATGATGATATTCATATGTGTCAGTATATACGAGTGAACTGTATAGAAATGTAGTGTATATGAAAGTGTAAGTGTTGTAAAGAGGAGCTAAGTACGAAATTGAATATATTGAAATGTATATCAGTGATGTATATACAAATAGTGGAGTTGTAAATCTGTACTATTTAAATATCGAAATAAAATATTCTTATTCAAATTAAATACTGTGTGAATATTTAAATTTCTGTACAGTTGGATTTTATTTAAATAGAAATATTATATTCCTGTCTGATGTGTAGTATACCAGTACAGTTACAAACACATTCAATAATAAAATATATTTGGTTGTTATCATCAAACAAAAATCATATAATTGTGTATACAACACTGTTATATACAACAACCCTTTCGTCTGACCATTGGTTTGGGGGTGATAGGCCGTGCTCAAACATAACTGTGTGCCTACGGCTTCTTGCAGACTCCGCCAAAACTCGCTTGTGAAGATAGGATCTCTGTCGCTAATAATGCTGGAAGGTATTCCATGGAGTCGAACTATCTCCTTAAGGTAAAGAGATGCTAGAGACGGGGCAGTCCTTCTACTCTTGACAGGTAAAAAGTGGGCGATTTTAGTAAGCCTATCCACTATTACCCAAATGCTAGTGTTGCCTCTTCTAGACCTAGGCAGCCCATCAATGAAATCCATTGAAATGCTATCCCACTTCCACTGTGGGACCTCTAGAGGATGGAGCAGACCGTCAGGCTTCTTCTTCTCCGCCTTGACTTGTTGGAAAATCATGCACTTAGAAACAAAATCTGCCACGTCCTTCTTCATGCCACTCCAAAAGAAAACTCTCTTTAAGCTCTTGTACATTTTGTCCCCGCCTGGATGTATTGTCATCTTGGAATGATGTGCCTCCTCAAGAATTTTCTTCACCAAGTCCTTTGCCTGTGGGACGCATAGTCTTCCATCCCGTCTTAACCACCCTTTGTTGTCGATGGTGTATCTATCGAGGTGACTAGAAGTCTCACTCCTGACGAGCTTATCAACCACTTCTACAAGCTGAGGGTCTTCTCGTTGTGCGGTCCCTATTGAGTCTAAGAGAGTGGGCCGCACTTCTAGCGATGCTAACAGACCGGGTACAAAATCAGAGGAGGGCCTAAAGTCAAAACTGGCTATAAACTCTAGGCTTCGCCTTTCAACAAATAGCGGGCTCAACGTTAGCTTCTTCCTACTCAAGGCGTCTGCGACTACGTTGCCCTTGCCAGGAGTGTAGGAAATCTCGAAATCATACGAAGCAAGAAACTCCATCCACCTTTGTTGCCTTAAGTTAAGGTCCTTCTGCGAGAAGAGATACTTCAAAGATTTATGGTCAGTATACAGTTCAAATTTCTCACCTAGGAGATAGTGGCGCCAAGACTTAAGCGCAAAGACAATGGCGGCCAACTCAAGGTCGTGGGTTGGGTAGTTCCTTTCATGAACTTTCAACTGTCTTCCGCCATAAGCTACTACCCTTCCTTCTTGCATTAGGACAACGCCTAGTCCTATCCCGCATGCATCCATGTATACTGTAAACATTTTGCTTCCATCGGGCAAGGTCAGAACTGGGGCTGTTTTAAGAGCCCTTTTCAAGCGTTGGAAAGCAAACTCGCAATCCAAATCCCAAGAGAAAACTAGATTCTTCTTTGTTAGCCTTGTAAGAGGAGCTGAGATTTTTGCAAAATCTCTGATGAACTTCCGATAAAAGCCTGCAAGCCCGAGGAAGCTTCGGACCTCGGTTGCATTCCTTGGTGCCTTCCAATCTTGCACCGCTACTACTTTTGCGGGGTCTACAGCTAACCCCTCTTTGGACACTATATGCCCAAGAAATCTCACTTCTTCTCTCCAAAAGTGGCACTTGGAGAATTTAGCTTTTAACTGATGTGTTCTAACAGTCTCCATGATTGCCTTTAGGTGCTGAGCATGCTCTTCCTCATTTTTTGAGAAGATCAAAATATCGTCTACGAAGACCACCACGAATTTATTGAGGAAATCTCTGAACACCCTACTCATTAGGTCCACGAAGTAAGCGGGTGCATTTGTCAAGCCAAAAGCTTGACAAGCCACTCAAAGAATCCGTCTGGGGTTCTGAAAGCTGTCTTATCGATGCTATCATCAGCTACCCTTAGCTGATGAAATCCGGTCGCCAAATCAAGTTGGGAGAAAATCGATGCTCCTACAAGCTGGTCAAACAAATCGTCAATTCTGGGGAGAGGGTGCCTATTCTTTTTAGTCAGATTGTTTAGCTACCTATAGTCAACACATAGACGGAGTGAACCATCCGCCTTTGTAGCGAACACCACTGGAGCGCCCCATTCTAAAATGCTCCGCCTAATGAACCCCTTTTCTAAAAGCTCTTTAATCTGCTTACTGAGCTCTTTCCTTTCCCTAGGAGCCATGTGCCTAACAGGCAATGCAACAGGCTTCGCATTGTCAACAAGATAGATGCGGAAGTCTATTTCCCGTTTCGGAGGTAAGCCCTTCACCTCATCAAAGACATCAGAATATTCTCGGACCACCTTAACTGACTGCAAATTCTGAACAGAAGCGTCAAGCGATTCAAGATAACTAAGCATAACCACATTCGAGGGATTACAAGTAATTTCCAGAGTGTTACCGAGTTGGGTTAAAAGCCTAACCACTCTTTTCTCACAATCAAGGATGGCACCATTACCGGATAGCCAGTCCATGCCCAAAATCAATCCATACCCCGAGAAGCCCAAAACAAAGGTACTACATCTAAATTCTACACTTAGAATAGAGATTTTCAAATTCATACAGATCATTGACAAATAAGCTGGGCCTCCAATTGGATTGGAGACAACCAAGGGATCCTCTACCATACTAGTTTCTAGGTGCAGAGATTCTACTAAAGCAGATGAAATAAAGGAGTGTGATGCACCAGAATCAAATAAAGTGCGAACTGGGTGATCATAAAGATAAACTACACTTTCTACAGAAGTATTTCTACCTTGCTGTTGCAGAGGAGGTGCCTCCAGTGCATGAACTTGTCCACCCAAAGTGGATGCAGTTTCTGCGCATGCCCTCGCCTCTTAGGGCAGTCCTTAGCTATGTGTCCTGTTTCTCCACAATGAAAGCAACCACCATTCATCTTTTCCTTCTTCTTCCTGCTGTCTTTCACCACATGTCCAACCACACCACAGAAATTACACTTTCTTGTTTCGCGAGTTTTGTTGTTTTTCCCGCCCTTCTTAAAGTCTGTTTTCTTAGGCTGTAAAGCTTCTTTCTTTCCCTGAGACCCTTCCGCCTTTGTCTCCTTCTTGCCTTTATCCTCCTCATGTAGTAACTCCATCTG
Source organism: Allium sativum (assembly GCA_030737875.1). Lineage (NCBI taxonomy): Eukaryota > Viridiplantae > Streptophyta > Magnoliopsida > Asparagales > Amaryllidaceae > Allium > Allium sativum. The sequence goes on from JASFAX010003788.1 coordinate 21,507, forward strand.
TACCAGCCTTTCATATGTAGCTCCCATAGGTATATGGGTCATGGCCAGGCTATGAAGCGGCTCATTCAGTCCCTTGACAAAGCGGAGAGCCTTCTTGTGTTGGGTGTTGACTAGGTCCAGTCCGAACCTAGCCAGCTGATCAAACTGGTTGACGTACTCTTTGATGGTCATACTCCCTTGCTTAAGGGATAGGAACCTCTCCATTTGAAGACTTCTCTCAGCTTCTGAAAGGAACTTCAGCTCAAATATAAATCTGAAATCTTCCCACGTTTCTACTGGTCTTTCTGCATTGGTGACTTTCCACCAGTAGGAAGCCTCTCCTTTGAGCAACCACACCGCCAGTCTTACCTTCTGCCTGTCTACTACCTCGAAGATAACGAAAAGATCTTCGGTCTCTTTCAGCCAGTTCATGGCTGCTACGAAGGACTCGGTTCCATGAAAGTCTTTCCCACCCATAGCTTTAAAATCTCTACAAGTCTTGGCAAAAGAATTTCCTCTCGGAGGAGGAGGAGGAGGAGGAGGGGGAATTTCAGCAACTGGGGGAGGAGGAGGAGGAATTGCTGCAGCTAGGGGAGGAAGATTCGCTGGGCCCGCCTCATTGGCCCTAGCTTCCAAGTACCTTCTAAACCAACCAGGTACAGTCACACCTTCTGGAAGGTTAAATTCTCCCGACATGCTGAAACGAAAAAGGAAAGATTCAAAACGAAGGATAGATAATTCACATGGCTTTGGGGGATTGTGCCTTTCTAAAACTATAAAAAATTCTTTTTCTTGAAAAATGCTTCTTTAAATTTTAATTTGAATATAGTTTCAAAAACTTTTTATCTGGTCTGGTAAACCGATGCTCTGATACCAAGTGAAACACCCCACCTCCGTTAAGGTCACTCACAAAGGGAATGCCTTAATTTTGGTGGAGGTTTATAAGTAAAAGACACAGATAAAACACAAGACAGATATAAACACATATAAATAAGCAGCGGAAAAACCAATAGACTTTTATTATCATAAATACGTGTTTATACAGACATTTCCAACATTGTCTCAAAACAAACTTCCAATTATTACAACCATAATACTGTCTTGATTTTAAAAGTTAAAGAAGCATGAAACATAAATAAAGCTGCATAATCCCCAAAAATGATATCCAAAGCTATGGTCCAAATGAAAGAAATCCAAGCAATACATTCTCTCTCTTCAAGCTGGATGAAAAACTGACTAAGCTGCGGTGTTTCCTCCCTGTGGACCTGGAGGGGGGGGGGACGGAAGAAGAGAAGACGAAAGGAAAATGGGTCAGACATAAGTCTGGTAAGTCTAGCTATATTCCTAGAATGTTAATAATAAAAAGATCATGACTTGCATAAAGTGAGAACAGGACGATATCAGGATAATAGACTATCCTAGAACTAGATAAGGTGTCCTAAAACGAACATCCATTCGCACCCTATTTTAAATCTCTATCTCTACACCTACTAATTTTTATACCAACAGGCACCCCGTGATTGAGGTGAAGTGATCCCTTTCTCTTTCTTTAAAAGAACGGCTCCTACTCGTATATTCACATGTGTCCTACGGCCCTATATGGTAGATACCTATGCTGGTCCCACCATGGGGTGTATCAAGTCCCATGGTGGCAGCCCCGACACAATTCTAGCATGCATAGGGTATCCTACTGATGCTCCAGTGCCCTGACTTGTCTGCTCCGGAGTGTGTGCACGCCCGCACTCTGTAAGAACCCACACTGTGCACCAACCGCCGTCGCTTTTGACCGCTTACAATCAGCCCAGTAATCGAGCCCCACCCTGCCTAGTTCAGGGTACCATGATACCTAATTGGGTTACTGCTGAAACGGGTCCCCGTTACTAGGTTTTCTAGTCAAACATGTTAAGTGGTTAAGCGTCTGAATGAACCTAACCCCCACCCATCCAAATTATTTAACATGTTGAATTTGGTTAAGTATTTATTAAATTGACTTAACCCTATCAGTCTTAACTCAGCTCTAATTGTCTTATTAGAGCACCAACCTCTCAGATTAGGCAGATATTGTTGTGGCTGCCTGTATGCCGGTTGGGTCAGGGCAGTCTTACGCCACAACTCAGTTTAACCTCAGGTCCTTATTGGGCCCCATGCCTTAACTTCTCACATTGGATAGCTATTGTTGTGACAACTGGACAACCGGGCGGGTCCGGGCAGGTTTACGTCACAACTCAATCCAACCTCGGGTTAAGCGCGTTCGTATTTTCTAATTTACATTTTAATTATGTAAATTATTCAAATTCAAATTACTGTCACATTCTTTTCCAATTAACCTCATTAATTAAGGTAATTAATGCCTTTTTATTCCATAAATCACTTATGTGATTAATGACCAATATGTAAATTAGAAAATATTCAAATTACTGTCACATTCATTTCCAATTAATCTCATTAATTAAGGTAATTAATGCCTTTTTATGCCATAAATCACTTATGTGATTAATGACCAATTTATGGAAAGTTTTCCTAAAATTATCATTTTAACCCAACGTTACCCCGTCCAACATTAGGCTAACCATCTCAGCCTAATTTACGTTCGCATGATTTTTGGTGTAAAGTATTAGGCTAAAAACTTAGCCTAATTTAATATATGCAAATTGGCATAAATTAGCATAAACATGACAAGGGTATAACTTTGGTATTGATGGCATAATCAATATGAACATAATAGGGTGTACTTGCAAAATAACTAACATGAACATTTTAGGGGTGAACTTGCAAAATAACTAACATGAACATTATAATGTCATAGGTACAAACTTGCAAAAAGACTAACATAAACATTATAATGTCATAGGTATGAACATGCACTTATAGGCTAACTCAACATATATGTGTTTTTTAACATAGGCCATATTAACAACATACATGAGAATTAGCAATATGAACTAATCCATATACATATGTTAATTTGCAAACATAGGAAAATCAACATACGTATATGTGAGTTAGCAACATAGGCTAATCAACATACACATGTGTTAATTAGTAACATACATTTAAACATAATTGCAAATTAATCCCAACATATGATAAGTGTGAACATGGCATAAGTTTTGCATAAACATGAACATATAGATTTGACAATTGGTCGCATAACTTCACTACATAAACTTGCATAATAAACTACACAATTCTCATAAGATGTTACAATCCAAGTCCATACTTATACAAATAATCTAATCCAATAATCCCAAATTTAACATGATAATAGAATCAAGTCACTGGCAAAGATTACTATTATAAAACATAATAAACATCATACTTAATAATTCTCAATTCAACATGATAATAGAATCAAATCACAAACGTATATTAATAACATAACGAGTGTCGTACTATTATCATTTCATCGCAACACATGATATTCATATTAATTCGCATTCTAAAAATGTAGCTAAACTTACAATCGTAGACGGTCTTGTTTTCTGAGTTCTGAAATTCTGAATTTGCAAAGCTTTCCTTTGGGAAGACGTTGCTTTGATTCTAATTTGTTGTTGCTTTTTAATCTTTTAGTTTGTATTCGCTATGTTGTTCGTCTCTTTCAAGTGGAGGCTCCCTCTAGTTCTCTACAGACAACATGGTGGCCCTAATTTTTTTTTGTTTTTTTTTGTTTTTTTGTGAATTTTTAGTTTGAGACCTAGGGTCTTTTTATAGAGTTGCAAGTTAATTTGAGCCGTCGATGAAGCTAGGGTTAACCAGAGCCGTCCGTTGTAAAGAGAAGCCAATTATGTTCACCATTTCTTTCTTAATGTACATTTACTATTATTTGTCAATACATATAAATACGTACGCATTAGATACATCTCCCCTTTACACATTTATTGTTATTTTTGTATTAGCAACTTTAGTGTTAACAGAAATACGGGGTGTTACAAAAATCTACCAACGCTTATAAGTGTTGTTAAAAAAAATCTACCAACGCTTATAAGCGTTGCTAAAGAAAATCTACCAACGCTTATAAGCATTGGTACTAAATTGCCACCCTCTCATAGCAACGCTTATAAGCGTTGTGGAAATTGTTTGCGACGGTTATACTCGTTGGGAATCACCTGTTTTGGAGTAGTGAAGTATGAGAGTGACTGAGCCGATCTAGTGCCTAATGTGTGTGTATATGCGTCCACAGGCAACCACTAGCAAATACTTGCATCCATCAAACGTAACATGTCTGAAACAAATGTTTGCATCCATAGAATTCCTATCTAAAGGTCGAAAATACTATGGATAGGATATATTCAAATGATAGAAACAAGCACAGATAAAACTTAGGAAAATGAGTTAAAGACATACCCTCGAAAAGAAAAGGGTATGAAGCACGAATCTTGGCTTCGGTCTACCATGTAGCATCCTATGGGTTATATCTCCATCGAACCTTTTGCAACTTGATCTCTTTATTGCGTAGCTTCTTAATTTCTGATCCAAGAATACGGCTAGGGACTCGCCTGACTGTAAACTCGGCTCAACAACTTCTGCGGTGTCATGCAGGCATTTCACAGATGAGAAACGTGGAAAACATCATGAACGCCAGATAGATTTTCTGAGAGTTTTACTCTATAGGCCATTTGGCCAATCCTCTCGGTTATGGGAAATGGTCCCACAAACCTAGGTGCCAACTTCCCTACTAATCCGAAGCGAACCACATTCCTCAGAGGTGATACTTTGATAAAAACTAAGTCTCACTGGTGAAGATGGGGTCACGATCGCTCACAATGCTGGAAGGTACTCCATGAAGACGGACTATCTCACGAACATAAATTGCTTCCAGCCATGATGCCATCCTCTTACTCTTCATTGGAATGAAATGAGCGCTCTTAGTCAATCTTTCCACTACTACCCAAACACTGGCATTGCCTTTCTTCGATATAGGCAAACCATCTATGAAATCCATAGAGACGCTATCCCATTTCCACTGAGGAACCTCCAAAGGATGAAGTAAACCACAAGGCTTCTTTTGCTCAACTTTAACTTGTTGGCAAACTAGACATTGGGAAACAAATTCGGCCACATCTTTCTTCATCCCAGCCCAAAAGAAAACCCTTTCATGTCTATGTACATCTTATCACCGCCTGGATGAATAGTCAGCTTAAAATGGTGGGCTTCTTCTAGGACTGCCTTTATCAGGCTTTCGGTTTGAGGAACACAAAGCCTTTCATCTCGTCACAACCACCCCTTTTCATCTATGGCATATATACCAAGGTGACTAGATGTCTCCCCTTTTCTGAGCTTCTCCATGATGTCTAAAATCTGCGGGACACCTTGTGGCGAAGCTCCTATCTGATCCATAAGAGTTTGTCCAATCTTTGAGGATGCAAACAAATCAGGCAAAATATCGATGCAGGGTCTAAAATCAAAAGATGATATGAATTCTAAGCTCTTGCTCTCCACGAACAGAGGACTCAAGGCCATCCTCTGCCTACTTAGTGCGTTTGCTACCACATTACCTTTGCCAAGGGTATAAGCAAATTCAAAATCATAAGAAGCTAGGAACTCCATCCACCGTTGTTGCCTTAAATTGAGATCCTTCTACAAGAACAGATACTTGAGAGATTTATGATCGGTGTATAACTCGAACTTCTCCAAGTAAATAATGGCGCCACGTCTTAAGTGCGAATACTATGGCAGCTAGCTTTAGATCATGCGCGGGGTAGTTCTTCTCGTGAACTCTCAACTGCCTACCCCCATAACACACCACTTTCCCTTCTTGCATCAAAACCGCACCAAGCCCTGTACCATATGCATCGGTGTAAACGATAAACACTTTATCCCATCAAGCAAGGTCAAGACTGGGGCTGTTGTCAGATCCCTCTTTAGTCGTTGGAAAGCAACATCACAATCTATATCCCATGAAAATGCCAAATTCTTCTTTGTCAGCCTGGTGAGTAGGGCTGATATTTTTGCGAAGTCCTTAATGAACTTCCTATAATAACCTGCCAACCCAAGAAAGCTTCTCACCTTGGTTGCATTTTTAGGAATATTCCAATCTTGCACTGCAACCACCTTTGCGGGATCTACAACAATCCCTTCTTTGGAGACCACATGACCTAAGAATCTCACCTATTTTCTCCAAAAATGGCATTTGGAGAATTTCTCCTTAAGTGATGCGCATGAGGAGTTTTCAAGACTTCTCTCAAATGTTGGGCATGTTCTTCTTCGCTTTTGGAGAAGATCAAAATATCGTCAACAAAGACCACGACAAATTTGTTTAGAAACACCTGAAATACCCTACTCATTATATCAACAAAATAGGCGGATGCACTCGTCAACCCAAAAGGCATAACTAGCCATTCAAAGAAACCGTCTGGAGTTCTAAAGTAGTCTTATCTATGCTGTCCTCAGCCACCCTCAATTGATGAAATCCCGTGGCCAAGTCTAATTGAGAAAATACCGAGGCACCAACAAGCTGATCAAATAAATCATCAATCCTCGGGAGTGGGTGCCTATCCTTCTTGGTGAGTATATTCAAGTCTCTATAGTCAACACACAAACGAAGTGAACCATCCGCCTTAGTTGCGAATACAATTGGAGCAACCCATTCAGATATGCTTCGTCTGATAAATCCTTTCTCAAGTAGCTCCTCTACTTGCTTACTCAGCTCCCTTCTTTCCCTTGGAGCCATATGACGCACCGGTAATGCAACTGGCTTTGCATTTTCCACTAGATATATATGAAAATTGATCTCATGCCTTGGAGGTAAACCCCGTACCTCATCTAAAACATCGGAATAATCTCAGACTATTGGAACAGACTGCAGATCATCGATAAATGCATCAAGTGACTCTAGGAAACTAAGAATAACCAACCCTTGTTGGTCACAAGAAATCTCGAGGGTCCTCCCATGACATGTCAGAAGACAAACGACCCTCTTCTCACAATCCAGAATGGAACCATATGTGGTAAGCCAATCCATTCCTTGAATCAACCCATAGCCCATAAACTCAAGCACATACGCGTTGCATTCAAACTTGACGCCTAACATAGATATTTTCAAACCACAACAAATCATCGATAAATGAGCCGAACCACCAATGGGGTTTGAAACAACTACGGAATCCACTACCATACTAGTAATTAAGTGCAAATATTCAACCACAGAACTAGATATAAATGAATGTGAAACGCCAAAATCAAAAAGTGTTCTAATAGGATGGTTTGAAAGAGAAATTAAACCTTCCACAGGAATTTTTCTACCTTTATCTAGAGTACTGATCGCGAGAGCATGCACCTGCCCTCCAGAAGTTCCTGCCCTTTGACCTTGTCCCTGCAATCCCTGTTTCTTCGGGCATTCCCTAGCAAAGTGTCCGACCTCTCCACAATTGTAGCAAGAGTTCTTCCTTCGCTTGCAGTAATTGACCAAGTGACCCTCTTTCCCATAATTGTGACATTTTCTCTTATCCTTTCCCTTGTCATTCTTTCAACCTTTCTTTTGTTGCTGTTTTTGCTGTTGTTGCCCCTTCTTGGGCCACACCTTCTTATTTTGCGATGTTTCCTCAGCCTTTACTTCCTTCTTTTCTTCCTTGTCTTCCTCATGCATTAGGGCCATATCGACAAGCTTTTCAAAAGTAGCTCTCATTGGAATATGGGACATGTTTAACCCATTAAGGGTTTCATTTAGCCCTTTAGCAAACCGCAATGCCTTCTTGTGCGGAGTATCCACCAATTCTAACCCGAACCTTGCTAGCTGGTTGAATTTGTTCACATATTCTTTCACCGTCAAGTTTCTTTGTCTGAGTGCCAAGAACCTTTCCATCTGCATGCTTTTATCGGATTAGGAAAGAAACTTTATTTCAAATCTTTATCTAAAATCTTCCCAAGTTTCCACCGGACGTCCAGCCTGCGTAACTTCCCACCAAAATGAGGCTTCATCTTTCAGTAGCCAAGCGACTAACTGAACCTTCCTTATGTCCTCTATTTCAAAGATTACGAACAAGTCCTCGGTCTCCTTGAGCCAATTCCGCGCTTCTACGAATGTCTCATTCCCATGGAATGGCTTCCCTCCCATAGCACGGAAGTCATTGCAGATCTTAGCGAAATTATCTGCTCTTGGACGGGGAGGAGGAGGAATGACTTGGTGTAGCTGGGGGAGGAACATTTCCTTGGCCCTCGGCAGATGCCGTGGCCTTTAGATACCTACGGAACCATTTTGATGTTGTAACGCCCTCCGGAATTGTAGGAATGTTTGGTTCCTCGGACATGCTAAAAAGAAAAAGGGAAAAGATTTAGACAAAGGGCCGAAGGATATTACATATGGATTCTTGGGGAATGTATTTCAAAGCATACTTTTGTTTTTGAAATTGCTTTCTTTTAAAACCTTTTTGAAAATAATTTTCAAAAACTTTATCCAATCTCGTAACCTTCAGCTCTGATATCAAGTGTGACACCCTACGTCCGTTAATGTCACTCACAAAGGGAATGCGTTAAGTTTCGTGAAGCGTTATAGGTAAAACAGACACAGAATATTACAAGACAGATATAAATATGATAGTAGTGGAAATTCAAAATTTTATTTCAACCATAAATCATACATCATGGCCTAAAATACCATAAGTCAATAAAAACATTACAATAATATAACTTCTATCTTTTACCATCAGAGTACATAAATACTTAAAAGAAAACATGATTCCCTAAATAAAAGAGACAAAGCCATAGTAGAGATAAGAACTTGAGCCATACTTCGAAAGCAGCTCTAGCAAGATGATAACTGAGTCCTGACTAAGCCTGAGTGTTTCCTCCCCGAGAACCTCGAGGGGGGGGGGGGACGGAAGAAAGAAGGAGAAACAAAAAGGGTCAGGCATAAAGTCTGGCGAGTCCGGTTACTTTTAGCAAGTAAATAAATAAAAGTAGCATGACAGGAATATAAAGTGGATAAGAGAGATCAGTACATAAAAGGCAGGTGTGACAAGGTAGACAGGGTAAGGTATATACACTTCCCTAATGATTACTCTGCACTATTACTAATATAACCCGAATGAGATGATCCCTTGCACTTCAAGATGGTAGACTTAGGCATACGTCCAAATGTACCCTAACTACTACCCTAAACGATCGGCTCCCTACTCCGTAGAAACTCTGTGCTGGCCTCACAGTAGGATGTATCATGTCCTAAAGTGGCAACGCCTCGCTTATATGCACAACCCCCTATCTACAGGTGTCACGGTCGTCTTATCCCCTTCGGCTCGTCTCATCCACACACATGGCCCGGTCGAATTGCACCGCCAACACTGCCTCCACGTTTGGCTCTCTTACAATCAGTCAGTAAGCGTGTCCCTTCTCCGACCTAGTTCGAAGTTCTCTACTCAATACATACTCCGGGTTATTGAATGAAACGGGTCCCACATAATATGATACAAGCTCTCCCCTTTGTCTTGTATCCTCCACTAGGTTTTCCACAAGTTATATTTACCCTAAAGGTGTTTTTAATTATATAATGCCAATCTTTCTACCGGTTATGCTTACCACTAGGTGTCTTTAATTGCGTAACCTTATCGGGCTAAGTTTGTGGGCCTATATATAAATATTACCCACCCCCTCAGAGTTACTTAACCCACCTATTGTCCAACCAATTTTACTTAACCCTAACTTTAGTTCACAATCATACAATCCCTATGGATTAGATTTGGTTAAGTTTTCATTTTTTCTTCTGCTAATAAAGTTTTAAATAAAAAATTGGCAAAGTACATGGGGTGTGTTTGCATGACAAACATTATTCTGCCATGCAAGCCCTAGAACAACAGTGTACTAACCTTTCTAAATGAAAATAATCACATGGAATATCAGGGGGTAAGTGGACCCAACAAATGTCATTCTCATAATCTCCCCATATCATATTGATATTTTATTTCTATAGGAAACTAAAATCTCTAATCCACCCAATTCGCTCATTCGTAAACTTTGTGGACCCTTTTTATCTGGTTGGACACACGTGGATGCTATTGACACTCGTGGTGGTTTAATTACAGCGTGGAATGAGCACGTGTGGGCTTTTGAACAATCTTATTCACATTATTCTGTTTTACATGTGTCCCTTCGTCATATTTTTTCTAACATCATTTTTCATTTCACTAATGTGTATGCACCTAACGACCTTCAAGGTAGAGCTGAAACACTGCAACATTATCACAATCTGTCACAAAATATAAATGAACCTTGGATAATTGGAGGTGACTTCAACATAACTCGTTCACTTGACGATCGTAATTCGGGCAACTTATCCACTGATTCTTCCCTTTCCAATGCTTTTATCCAATCTTCTTCGCTTATTGAACCTCCAATCAATAATCATCGTTATACATGGTCGAGCAGAAGAGAAATTACCTCATTGTCTAAGCTTGATCGTTTTTTCTTCAACCTCAACTGGGATGATCATTTTCCTTTATCATTGGTTAACGGTCTTGCCACCACTATTTCAGATCACTGCCCAATTCTTCTTCACACTTCCTCAAACTCTCCTATTAAACAGCCATTTAGATTTGAACGTCTCTGGCTGTTAGAACCATCTTTTGATAACTTTATCAAACTCAACTGGGAACAGCTACCAACCCATCAGTCTGCCTTGTTAGAATAGTTTGCAAACTTCGCTCTCTTCGTAAATTGATTCGTCCATGGGCTAAAAATGTCTGGAATTCCTTAAAAAGTCGTATCTCATCCACACAAGATGCCATTCTCAATCTAAATATCATTGAAGAGCTTCGGCCTTTATCTGATTGTGAGCGTCATGAATGGAAAGAGCATGAATTCGAACTAGACAGATTAATTAAGCAAGAGGATATTGGATGGAAACAAAGATCGAAAAATAAATGGATTAAAGAAGGTGATAAAAACACTGCTTACTTTCACATAATTGCCAATTGCCATCGTCGTTCCTCATTCATTTCAGAAATTATTCACAATAACACCACCTTCAAAGACTCTAAAGATATTTGCCAACAATTTATTATCTTCTACAGAGACCTTCTTGGTTCATCTCCTCCCCCTCCTCCAAAAATTGACTGGCATTGTTTATATCCAAACTCTACCCCCATTAACATTGATCATCCCTTCTTAGAGGAGGAAATCTGGAATGCATTAAATGATATGGCAGATGATAAGGCCCTTGGGCCTGATGGTTTTGGCCCAGCCTTCTTTAAACATTTTTGGCCCACTTTGAAATATGATATCATTGACATGTGTTCAGAATTCTACTCAGGCCCTTCATCAATCGCCAAATTGAACTATGCTAACATTATCCTCATTCCAAAGTTTCCTTGTGCTAACATTGTCTCTTCTTTCAGACCTATTAGTCTGCTTAACACAACCTTCAAAATCATCACTAAAATTCTATCTTCCAGACTCCAAAAACACATTGACTCTTTAGTTGGCAATGAACAATCTACATTCATCACAGGAAGAAACATCCTTGATTGTGTGGCAGCAACTCAAGAAGTAATTTCTTTTTTCCATTTTTCTAATTCCCCTGGTGTCCTCCTTAAACATGACTTTTCAAAAGCCTTTGGCTCGGTTAATTTGGAATTTATTCTATCTCTCATGACACATAGGGGTTTTCCATTGAGGTGGTGTAACTGGATAAAAGCATTACTAACACTAGTATCTCTACAGTCTTTATCAATGGTGAATGTGGAGGAAAAATAAAATCCAAAAGAGGCTTAAGACAAGGGGACCCTCTCTCACCTCTCATTTTATTTTTAATAACAGATGTCTTTAACCCAATGGTGAAACGATCCCTCTCTCATAATAATTTCTCAGGCATCACTCTCCCAAATTTAGAAATTTGAACATCCAATTTACAATTTGCAGATGATACAATTCTTTTCACCACCCCAACCCCCAAAAATATTCATTGCCTCAAGGTCCTTCTTTATACATTTGAAATGATTTCAGGGCTCTCTATTAACTTTAATAAAAGTTCCATTATTATGTTAGGGAATTGTACTCACCTGGGTCATGTTATAACTGAACGCCTTAACTATAAGCTTGATTCTTTCCCAATTAACTATCTTGGCATTCCTCTATGTCCTACTAAACTTCATAAACCTGATTGGCAACAACTCATTTCTAAGACCGAAAACAGACTCTCAAGCTGGAAAGCAAACTCACTATCCTCTATTTGTCACCTTATTCTTGTTAAACATGTCCTCTCATCACTTCCGACATATTGGATGTCAGTCCACAAACTCCCTGTCTGGGTTATTAACAAAATTGATTCAATTCGTAGTACATTTCTTTGGAATAGGGGTAACCTGAAGAAACTTATCAATTGGCAAACTGTTTGTCTCCTAACTAACCATGGTGGTCTTGGAATATTGAATCTCTCGACCTTTAACATTGCATTGCTTGCCAAATGGCTATGGCGAACCCTCTTGCCTGGTCAATTCATCTAGAAAGACTGGATCTTGACTCGTCTGTATAATTCAAATCCTTTCCTCATCCTCCACTTCAGACCAGATGCTAGACCCTCACCATTTTGGGAAGGAATTTTATCCACCTTAGCGAGAATTAAATCCCTTTTTCATGTAAAAATCGGTAATGGTGAATCTGGTCTCTTTTGGTTGGATATTTGGAATGAACAGATCCCATTATCCACTCTTTTTCCTATCCTTGCAACAGACAACCAACATGGCCTGCTTACAGTGGCCTTGGCCCATGAACTTGGCCTAATGGGCTTTTTTCCTCCAACATTCTTGGGTATTGAATCCTTAAATGAGATCAATTCAATTGAGCATATTTTCAGTACTACTCAATTGTCAACCGAACCTGATTCATTCTTTTGGGCTTTAGGCCCATCTAATACCTTCTCAGTTGCATTCTGTTATAAGTACTTGACCCATCCAGGCCGAAGCTTTTTCTTTCTCTCGTATTTGGAAATGTCACTTACCTCCTCGCATAATCTTCTTTCAGTGGCTTCTTATACACAATCGCATCAACACAAGAGACAGACTTCATCGCTTCAATAACAATATTGATCCTGTATGCGTTCTCTGTCATCAAAACAATGAATCCCTTTCACATCTGCTCTTTGAATGCGACTTCTCTTACGCAGTGTGGGATGCAATTAGTTCTTTCATCCTTGGCTTCATCACCTCCATCAGCTCATTCTTCGAATACTGGCAGCATAACCCCCTGACCCCTTAATAGATTCTCTAGTGGCTTTATTTTCATGGTGTATTTGGTTAGAATGCAATGCAACCTTCTTTGGCAGACCCTTGAAACTTTTGATGGGTACCTGTTATCACATCCTGTATCCCTTCGAATCATGGACATGATCATCTAGGCATGCTCGCTTCAGGTTATATCTCCCCATGCCACAATCTCCTGGATCGCAAGAAAGCAACTCCCTCTTCCCTCTTTGAGCCAGAAGTAGCTAGCGATTATTATCTGTGTTTTATTTTGGCTGTGTATCTATATGCTATGTTTTCTTTTCCTCTATGATGTACATATTCTGCCAAGTACTTGTATTATCTTTATTGACCAACTAGGTCTAGGCTTATTTTGCCACTGGTTGGGCCTGTCAACCAGCTTATATTATTATCTATTATGACAACGCGTAACCGGCTGTGTAGCTACACGCTACACACCCGTCTTGCTAAAAAAAAAAATGGGCTAGACCTCCCACATTATGCCTACGACTTGTGGATGCTAGATTTGCCGATCGGGTCCGGGCATTCTTATTCCACAAATTGGGCCTAACCTCATATCATAGCCCGTCTCGTATTTGCGCACTTAGACCTCTCACATTAGGTTCAACATTAGTGGTTGCTGGATATGTTGGTCGGGTCCAGGCAGACTTCCACCACTAATGTAACCTAACCTCATGTCATAAGTGCAATTACAATTTCTTCTTGTAATTATTAGACATTTCATTCTTATCTGATTCTTACCTACGTCTTTATAGGGGATTATGTCCCCACTTCCCCAATATGAATTATATGTCCAATTCATACAAATATTATTTAAATTATGCCAATTCTAACCCTTTTTCCCCCGTTCCCTAATTAACGCATTCACATATATTCGGCGGTATCTAGGGTAGAAAGTAGCCTAGTCATACATAATAAAAAGGGAAAAGTGATGGGAATATTACAAAGGTGATTGTTTTGGCATAAACATAAACTAACATGGTGATAAGGTGAACATATAAGCATAAATCTAATGAACTTGTGGCAGTTAATTGATTCTAACATAAGTATGATGTCCTAATAAGCATAATAAGATCTAAATTAACAGTTTAGATGTCCAACTGGTTTAGATCTAATATGATAGGCACAAGGTGATAAACTATATCTGATTAGCAATTTAGATGTCCACATAATTCAGATCCAATAGTTAAAACTGGATCTAACACAAATATGGTCAAGATCCACATCATAGAATGTTACAATAGATCCAACAAGATAGAGATTTAGATCAATAGTTAAAAATAGATCTAACACAAATAAGGTCAAGATCCACATCATAGAATGCCACAAAAGTTATAATAGATCCAACAAGATTGAGATTTTGATCCAAGTTATACACAATTTAGAATGTCATATGTTCGCAATTTATAATGGATCTAATATAATATAGGCACGTGAACAAATCCAAACTATTATCATATCACGTTTACTTTTATATATTTAAATCTAAAAGCAACTAGAACTCACAGAGTTTGGATTAGAAAATAGAGAAAGAATGGATCTAGAATCTCTAACTGATTTGCTTAGGTTGATAATTGTAGGAGAGTAACGGATCAAATTCAGTCCAAACACCGGTAGAGTTTATCCTCCATGGATTCTCAATGAAGAAAACAGGAGAAATGGACACATATTTATAGCTGCCAGCCACCCTGTAACAACCCGGAAATCAGAACCAATTTAAATTTTTTATTTTTGCAGTTTTAATGGATTTTGGATACTTAAAATGAATTATTTTAAATAATAACGACTAGAAATTTATTTTGAATAGAATTAGAATGCATATATTTATTTGAATTGGAATTAGAATAGAAATATTTATTTTAATCATAAAAGGAATTGAAAATGGCGCGGTAGTTTGAAAATTCGTTTTCAAATTTGAAATGAATGTACAGGATTCAAAATAAACCGGATTTTAGTGAAATAAAAAATATGAGAATCTAATTGAAAATATCTTTCCAACGAATCCAAAAAATTGAAATTTCATAGCGGGAATAAAAAGTTATGTCCAGTTGAAAATTCAGAATAGTCGCTATGGAGATATATAGCCCTTAAAAATAGCCATTTTACAAACGACCTCCGTTTTTGACGAAACCACATTTGTTGGATCCGGGATGCCAAGTTATTTCTAGATTCCAAAATTCATAATTTTTAGAATCAATATGTGAGCGTGACAAAAGAAAACGTGTTTTGTCAGTTTCAGTCAATTTGGATCGACCAGAAAATAGCCATTTCTCAAACGGTCTTCAAATTTGACGAAATTAGTTTTGTTAGGACCGTATCGTCAATACGAAGTTAGGAAAAAAAATCTGGAATTTTTGGGGTCCGTATATGACCCCAGTAAATTAAAATGTACATTTAAATTCAATATATATTGATTTATGTTTTAATTTTGATAAAAACTGATCGAAACAGTCAAATTGGCTTGCGAAATATATCTTATTGTGTTTGGAATGGGAGTAATTGTAACACCCCACCTCCGCCAGGGTCACTCACAAGGGAATGCACTAGCTTTGGAGGGGCGTTGTCTAGGTAAACATGCACAGAAATATTACAAGACAGAACATATAAAACAGCGGAAGAAAAACCAAATTTCATTACCTCATAAAATTATAAGGTCTAAAGCCTTTTACATCAAAATGCCCTTTAAAAGCCATTACATTGGAAACCTGTCTTGCAATAGTTAAAGAAGCATAAAACCACAGTCATAAAATATTCCCCAAGTAAAACGGTAAAGCAGCCATAGCCAAGAAAAATCCAAGCCATACATGATGACCTTGAAGCAGAAGAAGTCCGAGCTAAATAACAATATTTCCTCCCTGAAAACCAGGGGGGAACGGAAGACAAAGAGGCGAACGAAAACGGGATCAGTCATAAAGACTGGTAAGTCCTATCTACTTCCATCATAGAAACAGGTAAAGGTAACATGACATGCATAAACTGAAAGTAATATGATGACAAGATAGACAAGCTAAACTAAGGTAACAGGATGAACTACTGTATCAAGATAAACTACGGTCACTATGAATCAAGTATAACATCCCAAGGTTCTATCGAGTATAACATCCCAAGGTTCTATCGAGTATAACATCCCAAGGTTCTATCGAGTATAACATCCCAAGGTCCTATCAAGTATATTTTCCCTGCACCTTCCGTACTAGTATCCCAACCTGTATCATGTGTTAGCTACAAAATGTCCCTTGCCCAATGTCATGAAATGGTCCATGTCAACCTAATGTAGGTTTTCCCGACTCGTATGTTTCTTTCCATGTATATGTTTAGTCCTTTGCCGTAAATCCTACGGGCTTCCTCACGTAGTTCTATAACACTTCAACGTAGTTCCATTATCCTTGAAATCGTTTTGGACTGTCACCCTTGATCTAGCTGTATTTTCTTACCATGAATTCTCGAATGTTCGGCTAGGATTTATGCCACCTAGGACCACTAGGGATTACGCTACCTACTAAACGTTTTCGTAACTCGGTTTGGGTTTAAGCCACCTAGGACCGCTAGGGATTACGCTACCCGTCAACCACGCCCTTTTTCCCACGTATGTATCGTGAATCATTTTTCCATGTCTAGATGCACATGTATCTCAATGTGCCATCCAAGTCCCGTGCCAGGGCTAATCAAGAAATACAGGACTCGGTCGGGAGCTTTAGGTTATCTGCCGATGCAGATATCAAGGTCTGTTTTTCTATAGGTGGTTATGGTCCCACGTGACCCCTCCCTCAACTATTGAAAGGCAATCCAAGAAAATCATGCACGAGAACTATACTCCGGCCATCTATGCCCCACTTTCCTATTGGCCAACCTCACCCATAACTAGATAGCAAGTATATGGTCTGTTGGGAGTTCTCTGCCTTTCCGCATATGTACACGATTGACCAAAGATGGTAGGTAGTCGACGACGTGCTATCATAGGGCTAAACTAGGTATCGCCGACTACACGCTAATCCACCCCAGTCTTTAGGTTGCTCGCACAGCAACCAAGGCATACCCTTGGTTCTTCTACCGCAGACCTTAACCTCTGTGAGCCCAGGAGGATCATCTGCAACCTCACAGAGGGATACCAAGAGTACCCTCACATCCCCTGAAGCTACCGCTTCATCACCCAGTTCGCTGGAGCCTTTATCTAAGTCAGACAAACATTCGCTCCTCCTCGTGTGTTCGTTTTAAACGATGACCTACCGTATCAGGTTACTCATCTATCTGTGAACTGGTCCAATTCTCTTGACTAAGAATTATTACTTAGTTATCCTTAACTAAGGTTTATCACTTAGTTTCCCTTCCCGTTATCCTTATTAACTACGATTTTCCACTTAGTCCCCTGAACTAGGGTTTTGTCTAATGGGTTAAGTGTTGTCATTCGAGTTCATGACTTACCCCGCCTACGAATCATGTCAAAATTGGCTAAGTATTCAAGTTCAAGGCTTAGCCCTACAAACCATGTATCAAGTTGGTTAAGTATATCAAGAAGTTCATGACTTAACCCTAGGTTATCGTGTCAGATTTTGTTAAGTATAGGTTAACATAACCCTTTCAAATTACCGTGTCAGATTGGTTAAGTATAGGTTATCTTAACCTCATCAAGCTACCGCGTCAGATTGGTTAAGTATAGGTTGTCTTAACCTCATCAAATCATCGAGTAAAATTGGTTAAGTGTAGGTTAACTTAACCCCATTAAATTATCGAGTCGGATTTGGCTAAGCATATTTAAGAGGTTTGTGACTTAACCCTATCAAATTATCAAGTCAGATTGGTTAAGTGTAAGTTAACGTAACCCCATCAAATTACCGAGTCGGACTGGTTAAGTATAGGTTAACTTAACCCCATCCACTAGTCGTATTTATAATGGTTAAGTATCATTCTTGTGGGTTTACTTAACCCTACCACGCATCGCGTTATCCCAGTCGGGTGTTATCAACCCATTTAGGTTAAACTAACCCATCCACTAATCGTGTTATATGGTTAAGTGTCTTTAAGTAATCAAGTCCGGTCTTTCATAACCTACCCATTCATGTCATATCGGTTGAGTGCCATTAGTCAAACTAACTTAACCTTATCATGTGGCATTAAGTAAATTAATGCACCCCAACCTCTCACATTAGACTTTGTTGTGGTTACTGGTTACGTCGGGCAGGTTCGGGCAGCTTTACACCACAACCTAGTCTAACCTCGGGTTTTGAGCGCCATATGACCAACTTCTCACATTGGGTCTTATTGTCTGTAGCTACTGGATTTGCCGGGCGGTTCCGGGCAGATTTATGCTACAAACTCAACCCAACCTCGAGTTGGCCACTTTCATGTTTTCCTACTTATCATGTTCATGTCAAATTTAGGCTACGACAAAGTCCACGTTTTACACTTATGCCCATTTTTTCCTTTACTTAATTCATGTTAAATTTCATAGCCCATCTCACGTTTGCCTAAACTACCCAAGGCGTATTCCCAACGCAAGTGAAAGCAAGTCAACATAGTTGGAATAATATGACAACATATTGGCCTCAAATATGTATGATAGCATAAAGGGATTGGCCTCAAATATGTATGATAGCATAAAGGAATTGGCCTCAAACATGTATGGTAGCATAAAGGGATTGGCCTCAAACATGTATGATAGCATAACACTAGGTTCATCATCATAGGCATGTAAATGGTCATGAGGGTTTTAGGTTCTTTTACATGCATAAGCCCAAGTCAAGTTCATATGAATGTTCCACAAGTCAAATTGTTTTAAGGGTTCATGCCAACATTCCACAAGTCAAGATTCAATCTTGCATGATAAACTAGGTTAAACACAACATGAGTGGCATGATTTAATCACTAAGAAATAGCCCAAAGTCATAGGTTCAAAAGAGGGGCAAGACTAGATTCACATAGACTAACATACTTAGTTTTCATCTCATTTTATTCCATGTCAACATTAGAACTACTGTTTAGATCTAAAAGTAGCTAGAACTTACAAAGCGTGGCTAGAGATTTATGAGCAAGCATTTGTCGTAGAACGGTGTTGAGATGATGCCTACTTCCTTGATTTGATGTAGAAAGCTTGCTCCTTTGACATGGATCTAGTTTGAATGCTCAAGCCTTTGAAGTTGGAGATGGAGGCCATGATCAAGAAATATTTGGGCAGCACTTTGTTATTAGAGTGAATTGTAGTGAATTAGGCTAGGTCTTAGGGTGTTTTTATAGGAGTAGGAGCAAGTTTAGGCCATAGGATCAACCCTAGAACAGATCTGAGCCATCAAAAATCGTCACAGGCCAACAAACCAGACCACAAGACCCTGCAGGTGCACACAGGCCAACCTGGCTCGACCAGGGAGGTCAACCCCCAGGTCGACTGGGCAGTCGACCTGGTCCCAGGGGGGTCGACTCCCCAGACGACCTGGGGCTGGGCGGGAAATTTTTCCGCCCAGTCTGTTTGGGGCTAAATTCGAATTTCGAAAATCTGTTTTCGTTTTCTGATTTTTCGTGAAATTTCTAGAGGCCATATCTCGGTCATACGGACTACGATTTACGAAATTTCGACTCGTTTCCAACCAGAATTCCGAGATGAACGCAACGGCGAAACCCGTTTCGCTTGATTCTTATTTTAAAATTTAATTCTGCCTTGATTCTTGTCTTAACACGTTATTAAAATTCGGGTTGTTACATTCTCCCCCCCCTTTAAGGATTTCGTCCCCGAAATCTCTAAGTTAGGGAGGATGTGTCCTACCATACAATCATCCATCTATTCAAAGCATC